>RWGZ01001181.1:36374-47518 GCA_009725065.1 Utricularia reniformis | reverse complement strand
CAAAACGTATTTATAACATGGGCTAATCAGTGAATGTTTGTTTTGCAGGCCCAAACAAGAAGCCAGTCCATCTGCGTGAAGACAGTCAATCGGGCCATACGCACAGGCCCAATTGAATAAAACACTGCCCTAGAATCACTTGATATAAGGATCACACCAGAGGCGTAGGAGACGATCGGAAAATCTCTGAATCAATTCAAGAAGAGGCAATTCAAGAAGTGGGAGCAAGCACTCACCGGCATTCTGAAAAGGCTTTTTCTGAACATCACAAGAGAAGGAACCAGAAGATCGCATCTGTGAAATTACAGACAATCTGGATACGAAAGAATCAAGGCTGCATTCCTTTCGTATCCCAAAACCAGTGTTCATTGTATTCGTTTCTCTTAGTGGATTAAGAATCAAGGTGTAAACCTTATTCTCGTGGTTTTCTCCGGGATTCTCCGGTTCCACGTAAACATCGCCCTTGCAATATACAATTCAAGATTAAAGGCTATACAAAAACTCAAAGCTCTTGATAATTACCTGATTTTTCTTCTGCTGGCAACGATCGGGAGACGGTTTTGAACCAAAACAAGTGGTGGCCCATGCAGGTCCTAAATCCTGCGGAAACTAAGACTGAAGAACAGAAGCTCAGTCTAACTGTAAAGAAAGCAGAAGCAGAAAAGTCAGATCAAGAAAGGGAACTGGTGTTGTATCAACAGAGGAGAATGGCTGGAGAACCATACTCTATGATGAAACTAACCTCCAAGAATTATACGGAATGGAAGAACAGAATGCTTGATCTTCTATATTGCAGATTTCTGTATGAGCCTGTAAAGTTTGGAGACAAGCGACCCGAAAAATATACAGAGGAGGAGTGGGAGATGAAACACATCCAGACTCTCGGATTCATCAGACAATGGATAGATAGTGCGAACTATCATCATGCCGCAAAGGAAACTGATGCCAAACAAATGTGGGAGAAACTGGAAAGTATATTTGAACCAAAGTCTACTCAATCACAATGATTTCTATTCAAGAGGCTGATGCGACTCAGATACAGGGAAGGTACTCAAATTACAGATCATCTAGGCACATTTCAAGAAATCACAAACAAATTGGCTGAAGCTGACTGCACGATGGAAGACAAGATTCTGGCTCACATGCTTATATGCACTCTGCCAGACTCTTGGGAAGCCACAATAATTTCTCTGAATTCCTCAGCCCCGAAAGGAGGACCCAAACTTGAAGTGGTGAAAGAGTGTTTAATAAATGAAGGGCTAAGGATGGAAGAAATGTCATTCTCATCAGGAAAGGAAACCATTGCAGTCATGAATTCAGGAAAGTCCCAAAACAAGAAACAGTGGAAGAATAACAAGACTAGCTACACACAAGGGGATTGCGATGAAAGCTCTAAGGAGGAGAATAAACCTCAAAAGGAGACAAGGAATTGCAACTGGTGTGGAAGAAAATGTCATTTGAAAAAGGACTGTTGGTACTGGCTGAAGGTGAAGGGACAGGGATCGATAAACACCACCAAGGACGAGGAAGAGGAGATTCTGGTTCTGCTCTCTACTCAGGAAGAACAGAAAGCTTCAGAAAGTGATGCATAATCAAACATAGACTGGATTGTTGATTCAACAACCTCTTATCACTCTACACCTAGGAAGGAGTGGCTTACTGACCTTGTTTATGGAGATTTCGGGAAGGTTAGAATGGGGAATCATACATGTTCTGAGATAAGAGGAATCGGCAAGATGGAAGTAATGACTTCATTAGGAAAGAAGCTAATCCTACAGAATGTCATATATATACCTGAACTAAGAATTAATTTGCTGTCAGCAAATGCCCTGGACATGGAAGGCTATGCAAGCATATTTGCAAATCTATCCTGGAACCTGCTAAGAGGTACTGAAAAGGTGGCCAAAGGAAAACTGGTTGATACTCTCTATAAAACCTCCCTAAAGCTATGTAAAGAACATGTAAACTCGGTAGTTAAGGCTGAAGATATGAATCTGTGGCACAAAAGAATGGGACATATATCGGCTGCAGGCTTGCTAAAGCTTCAGCAAGAAGGTCTTATAAACATGGAAAAGGGAGGATAAGGAGAAGTATGTGAAGACTGCATTTGTGGGAAACAAACAAGAAATGCCTTCAAAACCACCCTGGTTCAGAAGACAAATCCACTTGATATGGTATTTAGTGATGTATGTTCAATAGATACCGAGTCAAGAGGAGGAAAGAAATATTTCTTATCATTCATTGATAATGCCACTAGAAAATTGTGGACATTCCCAATAAAGACAAAGTGTGAGACCTTTCACGTATTCAAGCAGTGGCTAGCAGCAGTGGAAAGAGAGAAAGGAATAAAATTGAAAGGTCTAAGAACAGATAATAGGGGAGAGTATACTTCAAATGAATTTCAGGATTTCACAAGGTCAATCGGTCTCAGACATGAGACAACAGTGCCAAGAACTCCACAACACATTGGAATTGCAGAAAGGGCAAACAGAACTCTACTAAACAAAGTGAGATGCTTGCTGAAAACATCCAAACTTGGCAAAGAATTCTGGGCAGAAGCCCTGAGTGTAGCCTGTTATTTAATAAACATGTCACCCTCAAAGGCAATTGATTTGCACTTTCCAGAAGAAAGGTGGAGAGAAAAGATTCATAATCTGAAACATTTTATAGTGTTCGGATGTAGAGCTCTAGTACATGTACCTAAGGAGGAAAGAACCAAGCTTGACAGTCACGTGGAAGAATGTGTTTTCTTAGGATATGGAACAGAAAAATTTGGGTACAAACTCTGGAATCCACATACAGACAAGGTTTTCAGGTCTAGAAATGTGGTTTTCTTGGAAGAACAGACTATTCTAGATATAAAGCTAAAGGATTCAAAGACAGATGATGGGGAATTAGCAGTTAAAGGAGAAGAATGGCTACCCGAAGTATCACCCTTAAATAATAAACTGCAGACTAACCTGACTGATTTTTCTGATGTGCATGTAGATGATTCAAGTCCTGAAGAAGGAGCACCGAGGAACCTGAAGAAGAACCTGAAACAGAAAATAAAATCAGCACTGAGAATCAAAGACCAGTTAGAATTAGAAAGCCCTCCTTAAAATATAATTCTGATGAATATGTTTTATTGACAGGTGATGGAGAACCAGAAACCGTGAAAGAGGCTTTAAATTCAGCAAACAAACATAAGTGGCTACAAGCTATGGAAGATGAACTGGAATCTTTGAAGAAGAATCACACTTATGAACTAATTCCTATACCCCCTGGAAAAAGTCCCCTGGAGAACAAATGGGTGTTCAGATTGAAACATGAGGCAAATGGATCGGTAAGGCACAAAGCTAGATTAGTTGTGAAGGGCTTTAGGCAGAAAAATGGAGTAGATTTCGATGAAATCTTCTCACCAGTGGTGAAGTTCACAACTATACGGATTCTGCTAGCATTAACAGCCTACATGGATTTGGAACTCGAGCAAATGGATGTAAAAACGGCTTTTCTAAATGGAGACCTAGAAGAGGACATTTACATGAAACAACCCGATGGTTTTATAGTAAAAGGGAAAGAAGACATGGTGTGCAAACTAAAGAGAAGCCTTTATGGATTAAAGCAAGCTCCTAGGATGTAGAACAAGAAGTTTGATGGCTTTATGCAACAAGAAAAATTTTGTAGAACTGAGAGCGACCACTGTGCCTATGTAAAATAACAGGAAGGAGGTAATTTTATTATTCTACTTCTATATGTTGATGATCTCCTAATTGCAAGAACAAATATGGAAGGAATAACTGAACTTAAGGCACATCTGGCTGCGGCATTTGAAATGAAAGACCTCGGACAAGCAACAAAAATCCTAGGGATGACTATATGCAGAGATAGAGGTGCTTACACACTATGCCTATCTCAAGCAAGCTATGTGGACATGATCCTAATAAGGTTCAGTATGGATGGATGTAAGTCAGTGACTACTCCTATGTCTAACCAAATGATGTTAACTAAAGAGCAAGCACCCTCAACTGAACGAGAAACTGAAGAAATGGAAAATATACCTTATTCCTCGGCCGTAGGATCTGTTATGTATCTCATGGTGTGCACCAGGCCCGACATTGCTTTCCCAGTTGGAGTGCTGAGCAGGTTTCTGACCACCCCAAGAAAGCAACACTGGGAGGGATTGAAGTGGCTGCTCCGGTACCTGAAAGGAACAAAAAGCACAGGGTTAACATTTAGGCGAAGCCAAGAGCCCCTAAGACTGAGAGCCTTTTCGGACTCAGATCTAGGAGGAGATATCGACAGTAGAAGATCCACTATAGGTTTTATAACTATGCTAGCCCAAGGCTCAGTGTCATGGCAATCTAGACTACAGAAGACAGTTGCCCTATCCTCAACAGAGGCCGAGTATATGGCCTTAACTGAAACTGCGAAGGAACTTATCTGGGTAAAAAGGTTGCTGGATGAACTGAAGATCGGGAGTAAGGAGCCAGAACTCCTCTGCGACAACTCTAGATCCATTGAGCTCACCAAGAACTCCACCTACCATGGAAGAACAAAACACATAGACTTAAAATACCACTGGATACGTGAAGTCATGAATCAAAAGGAAATAATACTGGAGAAGGTGCATACCGGGAAGAATCTCGCTGATATGCTCACAAAGGTGGTGACAGTCACCAAGCACCACTTCTGCTTGAACGGAGTAGGGCTGAGACAACACTGAAGCCCTTAGGGTTTCGGTCTTCACGGCACTGGACTGAGGGGGTGATTTGTTGGGAGGTAAGCAAAACGTATTTATAACATGGGCTAATCAGTGAATGTTTGTTTTGCAGGCCCAAACAAGAAGCCAGTCCATCTGCGTGAAGACAGTCAATCGGGCCATACGCACAGGCCCAATTGAATAAAACACTGCCCTAGAATCACTTGATATAAGGATCACACCAGAGGCGTAGGAGACGATCGGAAAATCTCTGAATCAATTCAAGAAGAGGCAATTCAAGAAGTGGGAGCAAGCACTCACCGGCATTCTGAAAAGGCTTTTTCTGAACATCACAAGAGAAGGAACCAGAAGATCGCATCTGTGAAATTACAGACAATCTGGATACGAAAGAATCAAGGCTGCATTCCTTTCGTATCCCAAAACCAGTGTTCATTGTATTCGTTTCTCTTAGTGGATNTAGTTAACATGTAATAAAACAAATTAGTATACATTTATTATTATTTGTAAAATATTACATAATTTTAAAATTATACGTAGTTAATATATTTTAAATGTCTATTAAAATTAGTTTTAAATTTATCATAATTAGTCACATTTTTTACAATATATTTTTCATTTGTATTAAAATCAATCTAAATATTAGATATATTCTTTAGAGAAAATTGCGTAGTTGACCCATAATGTTTAAAATAGTGTAAAATCGATGCCCCCAAAGTTTGTAAATTACGTTAGAAGCCCCCGAAGTTTTAAAACCGTTAAAAAATGACCATTAAGTGAATAGTAGCGGTTTTCGTCTTATTTTCGCACAAGTTTTTTGATTATTTATGTGTTATTTTTAAAATTTTCAAAGTTTGAAGACATAGTCATAACATTTTTTCAAGATTAATGGGTCAAATACAAACTCTAGGAACGTTTAAAATATTAACGAGTATAAGGGTCAAATATAAACGGTTTTGGAAGTTCAGGGGCCAACCATGCAATTCTTAAATTTTGAGGGCACATTGTTTACAACATTTAGAAGTTTTGGGGGTCAACCGCGCACATTATATCAACTTCAGGAGTTTTGTATGCAATTTACAAATTTTAGAGCCACCGCCTTTACACTATTATAAAGTTTATGGGACAATTACAAATAAAACTCATTCTTTATTTCAAAAATTAGTACAATCACTCACAAATAAGTGCTATATGTAAAATTATAAAGTTGCCAATGTTATTTTAAAATAATTTTTAAAATGACTGTTAATAAAAAAAATTGTTGTCTGACATTATTATGATAAAATTTATCCACTCTATAGGATCAATCATAACGATTTTGAAGTGGAGTGTGTTAAATACACAATTTCAAAGTTTTAGACAGATGACTTTTAGACTATTTTAAATTGAGATATGATTTAATTTTCACATTAAATAATTGAGGCAACAAAATACTAACATCTTTGTACTTACTCTGATTTTTTTTAGTCCAATTCAAATTGAACCTACGAATTCGCCAATTATGAGTTGGGCGCTTTAAGCATTCAACCATGGATGCTTAGCCTGGATCCCTTACAATTTGGATGATATTATTAATGAGTCAATGCCTAAATTATCAATGTTTTGAACTTATGTATTATAAATTTGGCTTAATGTAGAGGGTTGTCTCTTAAACTATATGAAGCATTTGATGGTATACTAATATGCATATTTTACAAATTTGATGATTGCAAATAGTGTTGTTATTTGATACGAGCAAATTGAATTTAACTTGTTCCTATTCGTTGATATTAAACTTCTAAACGAAATACATGATCAAACATTGTTATATGGATTTTAAAAACATTCCAAAAGCACATAAGTATGATTCTAAAAATCCTTGGATTGTTGGAGTAAAACCAATGGAAATGAATAGACTCTTAGCTGATTTAGACATTGCTAAAATTTCCATTGATATTTTGATTCATTTGGCGTTGCCTTGTGATAGAAATGATTATGCTTCGAATTATTCTATGGATTTTGTCTTAGTTAAGTTTTTAGACTAAGGAAATGTTATTAGGATTTTTGATGTTATCTTTATGAAATTATTCGATGAATTGCTTGGTTGCAAGGGGAAGTTAATAAACGAATGGGGAATCATTTTTTCAGCATATATGGCACCAAGGTACGAACTCTATGTGGCACTCCGTTGGAATTATTGAGTGATATTCAGTCAATTTATTATGTACCTTTTGATCAAGGGATTCTTTATGATCTTTACGATGACGGGTTAACTTTCTACCTGCCCAAACAAATTAATTCCAACATAAAGATTCAAGTATCAATGGATCTCAATTGGCAAAGCAAGAAACTTATAAGTCAAACTAAAATGATGCACTTTTGTACTGATTGAAAAATCTTGATAGTTGCCTCTGGATGATGGCTTCTATTTTTGACATTACCAATGAAAGACCTTACTATGCTTTATTATTCTTGAATCTAGAGGAAAAACTCAATGGCATCCATCGAGCTAATGATTTATGTTCGGGAGGGCATCCGTTAATTTCACAAACTTTTAATGTTTCATATGCTCGTATTGTCATATGCTCGTATTGTCGTGTGTCAAGAATTCAGACCTTCAGACCTCGATGTGGCAAATATTGGATAGTTGACACAAAACTATGAGGTTGTGGAATTGGACTTCCATCTCTCATTAAATGCATTTAGTCTTCAATCTTACAATTGTGATCCTCTAACATTAGAGAAACATGAGTGCTCTTCATATAATTTGAAGACGTTCATTTAACATGAGCTTATGTCTATTCCCAAGAAAGTCTTCACATTAGACGATATGGAAATTCTTACTATCAATGTGCACATTTCTTTACTCTTAAATGACATTATTATAGCCTATGGTTATTTGATGTTGATTCTATGACATCCTTTTAATTTATGATTTAAGGTAGCAATTTTTTCATTCTAAGCACATGGGCAATTGTTGATTTTGAGAGTGACCATTGGGGCAATTATCGTTTTGAGAAGTGAGTAATGTGATATTCCTAAGTCGATAAAGTAGGGAAATAATAAAATGGATTATGAACTTGGACCTTACTAGGCTTATTGTTATTTATCTTAGGCTTATTAAGTTGTTGACTTTAGTTATTTAAGTTTTAGGGTATAAAATCTTGTTGTATTGTGTGTAAGACGTCTATCGAAAGTATCAGAATTCCATCTTCTCCCTTTGGCTCTCCGTTGTTCGCCTCCTCCTCTTTTCTGCGTCTTCATCCTCCACCATTTCTTCCATCTAATTCTTCTCCCTTTCTACCCCACTCCTTCGTCTATTCCCCATCTACGATACAAGGTTGTGACAGAGCATCATTCAAGACATTGACTCTCACCATCTTCAAAAAAACTAAAAAATTAGATATAAGAAACCCAATGCAAAATGCAGTGAACAAGTGCATATCCATTGAAAAGAATAAAAAACATAGCAATTCAATCAATCACAAGATAACAAAAAAATACAAAACAACATATTACGATTCATCATAAATTAAGAATGAAAACAAAATAATAATACAATCAGTCGTGTGAAATAAAAAAAAATCAATAATAAATATAGGGGTGGCCATGGCTAGCCCGACCCATTGGGCTGGCCTAACCAGTATAAACGGGTCAATTCGTTGGCTGGCCACCAAAAATTAGTTTAAGGGTTTGACTGCGATATTCAACCCTTCAACCTGTGTAGGTCGAACCGTACGGGTCAACGGGATAAGTGGGCCAATTTTTTTTTTTAGTTTATGGTTAAAGTTGAATTTAAATTTTTTGTTTAGGGTTTAGGTTATATAAACCAGTTGACACCTATGCGGCGCCGACTCATCCGACCGACTCGGTGCGACTCGGCAAGAATATAAGAGTCAGATTTTCATCTTGGCTTGAACTATTAAATATAAAATCACAAAACTGCTCAAATATGTTATGTGTCACAAGTATAATTGCTGATTTTATTCCGCCCTTTGGGCTTTATATTTTAGATGTGACTTGAAGAACCAAAAAGAAAAATGAATAGCGTGCTTCCTCATTTGCTTAACTAATCACTCAGCTTGCGAGTTTGGAAATAATCATGCAAAAATTGGCTGAACTTAATCGACCAATGTTCTATTCTTTATCTCCTGGAACGAGTGTGACACTTGTGATGGCGAGGGATGTTAGTCATCTTGTCAACATGTGCAGAATTACTAGAGATGATTGGGATCAATGGCCTGAAGTTGCTTATCATTTCGACATAACTCGGTACATTAATGACCATCTTACCTTTTTCCATGCCTTCTAGAACAAAAAGAGCACATCCATGGATTTGTAGTTATGTGAAGAATGAACATGTCACGACTCCAAAGTCTTTCTGGGTCCGTTCTTCTTTGCATTTGCATGCAGAAAAGTTGCCACTATTCTCAGGAAGAACTGCATTGACATCTCGAATCGACATTGATATTATAGCCTTGTCGTTGCTCAAAATGAAGAAAGCAAGATAGATTTCCCCTGCTCAAAAGTATAGCTGAAAGTAAGATAGCAAGTCCTTAAACATTAGTCTTGGTAAGATGATCGGACCTTGTGCATAAATAAAGATCTTAAATTTCAAGCATTTTACGTTGTATAAAATCCCAATTTGCAGCAAATACTTTGAGTTTTAAAACTTAAAACTTTGTCCCTCATCCAACAATTTCAATAAAGAATTTGTTGACATCTTTTTGACAAGCAATGAGTGCCGAGAGGTTTCTTAGTTCGCTATTAATATATGATTCAATATTCTTAAAGTTGAACAATATCACGATTAGAAAATAAACAGTGCTTTCCCCTCTCATTAACTACTCCTTTACCGCAAAATATTGACACAAATGGTGGATTGACCAGTGAGCACATCCTGGAAACACGAAGGTGAAGCTTAAAAATACAAACGAGTAGATTAATTCTGACCTCTTCTAGTCTGAAATTTATTGGAGGAGTTCTTATATTCGTGCAATTCAAAAAGTGAACACTAGAAGATGAGATTTGGAAGCGAAATATGTTGGAATTGCTGTTTTCTCTATCAAAAACGTAAAATCTCACAAATCAAAATGGAACGGCACCGTTCCGAGTGAAGAATCGCGAGTCGGTATGTGTCGGGTCGCGGACGCGCTTTTGAGGTTGACAGGTGGTGGCGTATTTTTAACCCATTGGGTCAGCCCGTTGACGGATCAAGAAACATTATCAACTAGTTGGATCGGACCCGTGCCCACCCCCAATTAAATACCTATAACGATACAACGGCGTTTCTTCACAATTTTCCCAAATCCGATTGTGCGTCATATAAACCTAACCCTTCCTATGTTTGGTAAACTTATATGCGTGACATCCAACTGTCTAACTAACAAGTGGCCTGAAAGTTAGAAATTGAAAATAAGATAATTTTTTAAACAAAAATATGTATTTGTAGCACACGAACTTTGGTTAAATGCACATGACACACCAAATATTATCAATTGAAAGGAGATTTGTAGCCAATTGAGTGGCCTAGTTTGAGATTTGAGCTTTGAACTTTGAAGATTTGTTTTGAGCTTTTGAATGAAAATGTATTTTTTGTTGATCATGAAAAACATATATACTTTTACAAGTTCTTCAGTCATTTATAGATATAAGAAATATAGCCATTGCGATGGATGAGTTTGAAGAGTTTAGATGACTGTTCGGTAGCATCGATATTTGAGAAGTCCTTGGGCTTGAATGTTGGGCTTGTATTTGACTTTTCCATGACTTGAGTGCTTACATTAATTTTTGTTGCTTTGTCTACCTCCAGGACTGCCACATTCCATTCAGCAGGTTGGACTAGATGAATAAAAATTAATTCATCATTTGTGTTCCGGCAGTATGGAGATTTGAGGGCCCAGTATTGAGGCTTGCGGGATCTTCTATCAGTCCAAGGATCTACCGAAGATAACAAAACTACCTCGGATGAAGAAGCTTCGTTAAAATGTAGGCGGCTTGTTCTTCAGATGGTACATGTTCTAGTTCTACAAATCCCACTTGCACATAATCTCTAAAGACATGGTATTTAATGTTTATGTGCTTGCTTCTTCCAAACAAGGTGGGATTTTTTGCCATGCAGATTTCTGATTTGTTGTCGATCTTTAATTTCAACAGTGTTTGAATTGATATCTTGAGGTCATTTAGAATTTTGTGCAGCCATAGTCCCAGTAATTCGCATACCCTGGGAACCTTTTGGCACGTTCCCCAAGGTATTCTACTTTTATTTCGGGTTGAAATGGCGTCAGGGGTATTTTCGTAATTTGGACACCCCCGGGTCCAATCGGTGTGCCCGCTGGTATTTTCGGTATTCTACTTTTATTTCGGGTTGAAATGGCGTCGGGGGTATTTTCGTAATTTGGACACCCCCGGGTCCAATCGGTATGCCAACTGTGGTATTTTCTGTAATCTTATATATCGTTATTGG
>RWGZ01001181.1:20577-34203 GCA_009725065.1 Utricularia reniformis | reverse complement strand
AGTGTTTTCTGCGAGTTGTTGATCACAACTCGCGGCGGCCGGTTTTTTTTGAGCCCGACTGATCGTTTTCGATCATTTTTCGAGCCGTTTTTCCCCGTATTATCATTATTACCTCATTGTATTTGTACCGCTTGATTATTATAGTGAAAACCAAGGTAGAGCTTTGCTCTCCCGAGGACGTAAGCCCACACATTGTGGGCCCAACCTCGTATATCGCTCGTGTCCCACAAACAATCTAATTTCGAGTAAATTATAAATTGACTGATCTAAAAATAAATACCCAAAATATTTTTAGACTAGATCAAACACAATGTCGGGATTGGTGTGAACCTTCGTTTAAATTTCGATTTAGTATTCGTTTAAATTCCTAACTGTGAACCTTCTTTTAATTTACTATGTTTGCTCCGCTTACCTGGTCGTCTTATCGCCTAATGCTTCCTTGTTCCCTACTCCCTGCATATACGTATTAACATGTTATACCGTTGTGTAGCCCTATGACTTACTCTCGTTAGTTAATCGAATTATGCGGCAATTGGCGACCATACCCTAGGATTTGCGATGAATTACACTACGGTCCACAATTTACATCCAAATCGGGTGTTGCTCTTCGTATTCGCGATAAGTTGCGTTTCGGTCCTTAATTTCAACGACAATTTGCATACAGATTCATTTTCACGATAATTGCACCATAGCCATCGAATCCGCGACAATTTAAACGTAAGCCCTTGAAATTCGCGATAATTCTGCAACTCAGTCCATTTTCGCGACAATTTTGCAAACGGATCCCAGAATCGTGACAATTTGCTTCTTGGTCCAAAATCCGCGATAATTTGCTCTTTGGCCCTGATTTCCGCGATAATATTGCAGCTGTCCTCGGTTTCGCGATAATTCCTCCTTTACCCCGGTTTTCGCGATAATTCTCTCCTTGGCCCTGATTTCAGCGATAATTCTCTCTTTGCCCCAATTTCCGCGATAATTTCAATTCCTCTCGAATTTTCTCACGTTTTTTGTGACAAATGACACTTCTTTTCTTATTCCACTCCTATTTATAGGTTTTTTAGCTTGTCTAAATGACCCGTTAATCCCTCCTTCTAAAATTCCCTCTTCTTATATTAAATTACTAAACTACCCCTCATTTCATGTTTTTAACAAGAATTTATGCGATTCTAAACTGTCTGAATTCTGTTTGTGCCGCCTTCCTAGGTCGTTACACCGGCCACGGATGGGGCCAGGGGTATTTTGGTAATTTGCCACATGGGAGCACATCGGTCGGGTGCAACGATGTTATGTGGTTGCGTATTCACCGCTTGGAGGCAAAGAACTAATTTGCGAGGTTTTCCGGTATTTTCTCATCGTATTTCCGACTAATATCTCGACCGGGATAGGTTCCCGAAACTTCGGGATCAGCATGGCATTTATTATATTATAATTGGAGGTTATTTAAGTGTTTTGGGATAAGTGAAGTAAACTGGGCTTATGGGCTCAAGTAAGTGAAGTTGGCCTGGATTTCTCTATAAATACAAGCCCGAGTGCATTTGGACGGGGGCATACTGTTATCAAGCTTTCCAAGGCAAAGTATTATTCTGCAAACTGTAGAGTCGCGACTTTTTTCCCATAACCGCGACTTGTTG
Organism: Utricularia reniformis; assembly: GCA_009725065.1. Lineage (NCBI taxonomy): Eukaryota > Viridiplantae > Streptophyta > Magnoliopsida > Lamiales > Lentibulariaceae > Utricularia > Utricularia reniformis. The sequence continues at coordinate 32,572 of RWGZ01001181.1, read as the reverse complement.
CCTGCCTCCTAGCTTGAGTAGCGACTTATTGCTCTTCATCCCGCATCCGCGACTTATTGCTTTTAGTCGCGAGTTATTGCTCTGCTGCACACAGTCGTGAGTAGTTGCTACCCAGCCTGTCTCACGACTTGTTGCCATCTCCCACCAACCCGCGAGTTGTTGCTGATACAGTATATTTCGCGAGTTGTTGACCACAACTCGCGACTGCACGCCTCCTGGGCGCAATGAGGCACTTTCGATCGTTTTTTGAACCGTTTTCATCTGGATTGTTGTTATCACATCATTGTACTTGTAACCTTTGATCATTATAGTGAAAACCAAGGTAGAGCTTTGCTCTACCGAGGACGTAAGCCCACACATCGTTGGCCCAACCTCGTATATCGTTCGTGTCCTCATAACAAATCAATTTCGAGTAATTAAAAATTGACTGATCTAAGATTAAACACTCTAAAACATTTTAAGACGAGATCAGATGGAATGACCGACGGAGTGATCGATATGACGACGATCGACGGAGTTATCCGCTGGCCAGGAAGCTCTTATGCCACCTGCAGAAAATCCACCACCCGAAAAGACTAACCCTAAAGATATCAATTTTGTGGATAACAACATGATGTATCCAGAAATCTTTGTGATTTCTGGTGGCGATCGCTGAGATGTGTCCCAAATGGAGAGAAAGCACCATGCTAGGGAAATACTGAATTCGTGGCAAGTTATGTCGATTAATGAGGCTCGGAAAATACCAAAAAAAGATATAACATTCGACGATGATGACAAGGAAGATATCTTCGAATCTCAGAATGATCCTATTGTCATAATTGTTGTTATTGCAATCGCAGGGTACACTGGATTTTGGTCGATCAGGGAAGTTCTTGCAATATTATCTCTAAGGGAGTGATCGACTCCATGGGTATCAGCGTGGCTGACCAACAGGATGTAACAATGACACTATGGTCATTTGACAAATGATCGGTCACCCCTCTTGGAAATATAATTTTTCCGACCACGATCGGATGGGCCAAAAATATCGATCGGAAATGTTGGAGTATATAGCTATGGACATTGATATGACATACAACGTAATCTTGGGACGACCGGTGCTCAATGCGTTTGAAGTTGTGCCTCCACAGTTCATTTAAAGCTTAAGTTTCCGACCGCAGTTGGGATAGTGACCATAAGTGTCGATCAAGCAACTGCTCGTACGTGTTATGTCTCCGCTTGTCGATCCAGGGTGCATGCTATTGAAGAGTTACGAGAGCCTAGAAGAGCTACGGAGCCAGCTGGGTTTAAAATTGTGGAACTAATTCATAGAGATACGGATAAGATCACTCGGATTGGTTTGGACCATACTCCTTCATTTGAAAATGAGTGGATTAAATTGTTGGAGGAAAATGTGGAGATCTTTGCTTGGAGTCCGAAGGATTTGCGAGGAATAGATAGAGAAGTAATGGAGCATTGTATTAACACTCATCCTAACTGTAAAGACCATAATTTGAGCCTAGCTGATTTGGTAAAAACGTATTAAATATAAACGAAACGTTCGAGCGTAAAATAAAACATAATTCAAAAGAATTAAAATCTAGCGACATAATTTAGAGTATTCTCAAAAGACCGGACTCTATCACCGGACAACCGAGACCTCCTTCCCATGCCCTTCTAATACCTCGTCGACGTCACCTACAAAATCTGTAAAGCGTTCACAATCTATTAAAGAAAACTTCACACATACTATATATGTCCTTCCATTTCTCAAATAACATACACACACACGTTAGTCGTTTATTTTAATCGTATATTTATTTTATTCTTCTTATTTCTTTATCCTTATTATTCTTTTCCCTTTGCCCCTCATCTTTTAGCTTTACTGTTGCCGAGTGTAACATGCTCGGATCATGTTCCACCTAAGCCAACCGTTAGCTGTTAGTTGAATCAACGAGTCATATGTTTCCCTTCCCCGGGTGAGTACTCAGGCGCTACCCCTTTTCTCGCCCGGATCCGTTCTGCCCTTTCGTACGTATCTTTGTATTCTGGAACTTATCGTTCCCTTTATTAGGCATGCCCTTCCTTTGGTGAATCGTGTACTAAGCACGATTACGAGATCGGTCGGACGGTCCATCCTCCCTCACCCCGAGTATTATTGACATTTGCTTCATTCGTTCGTGTCTTTGTCTTTCCTTCTTATTACGCTTCCCGTTTCCGTACATCGGAACCTTCCCTTACAATATTGTGCTCACTCCACTTAACTACTGTTCTCACTTGATACAACCCCTTCGTGTTTCCCTGCATTTCGTAACATATTTAGTACTCGATTTCAAATGATATTATCTCATTATTAACTATGTGGTTACCGTAAACCCTACATATCCTTTCTCTCTTGCGGTCCGACGTTGAGACCCGACGAAAATACTAAAATTTTATGTTTCCGCGATAATTTACTCAGTTCCTTGAAATCCGAGACAAAATGAGGTTGTGAGGTTTGTGGTTTAGGTTTTCGCGATAATTTACTTCGAACCTAAAAATCCTCGACAACTTGTGGTTAAGGGCAAATCCGCGATAATTTTGGTCTTCGAGATTTCCGAGACAATTTTGTGGTTTAGGTGTTTCCGCGACAATTTGTGGTTTAGGTTTTTCGCTACAATTTTGCTCTCTAATCAACTCCGCGACAATTTGCAGGTTTCCGCGATAATTTCGTGTTTTTTGGGTTTTTCTTGGATTTTCCGTGGCTTAGTGATAAATGGCTTGGTTTTATGCCTTTCCACCCCTATTTATAGACATTTTAACATCCATAAATTACATTTGACACATCTTTTATCTTTTGCCTTACTTATCTATCTTTTCGTTTCCTTTTTCGTTCTTTCATTCCCGTATCCCTCGTTATTCCTCATCTAGACCTAACACACAATGGGTTTTCCTGCTCAATGCGTCGACTACTTGGTTCGCTTCTGTGGGGTGGTATTGAATGTTCAGGTCATAGTCTTGTATCAGTTCAAGCCATCTCCGTTGTCTCATGTTCAGCTCCCTCTGAGTGAACAGCTACTTCAAACTCTTGTTGTCGGTGAATATTTCGCACTTCACGCCATACAAATAATGTCTCCAAATCTTGAGTGCCAATACCGCCGTGGCTAGTTCCAGATCGTGGGTCGGATACTTCAACTCATGTACCTTCAGTTGACGGGATGCGTATGCCATGACCTTCCCACCTTGCATTAGTACACACCGGAGTTCTTCTTTCGAGGCGTCACTGCATACCGTGAAGTCGTGTCCCGGTGTGGGTAACACCAATATTGGTGCCGATGTCAACTTCGTTTTGAAGCATTCTAAACTTTCTTTACACTTCTCATCCCACATATAACTCGTTTCTTTCCGGGTAAGGTTCGTCAGCGCCTGGGCTATCCTAGCAAACCCCTCGATATATTTCCGATAGTACCCGGATAATCCTAAGAAACTCCTGACTTCTCGAGCGTTTGTTCGTCTTGGCCAATTCATGACTGCTTCAATCTTCATTGGATCTACCGTCACCCCTCTTGCTGATATTACGTGTCCTAGAAAAGTTATACTATCCATCCAGAATTCAAACTTACTATACCTGGCATACAACTTCTCTTGTCTGAGGGTCTGTAATACTATTCTCAAATGTTGCTCGTATTCCTCCCGGTCGCGAGAGTAAACTAGGATATCGTCAATGAATACCACTACGAATTTGTCTAGATACTGGCGAAACACCCGATTCATCAAATCCATGAAGATCATTGGGGCGTTAGTCAATCCAAATGGTACGACAGTACATTCGTAATGGCCGTATCTCGTTTGAATGGCTGTTTTTGGTATGTCCCCTTCCCTCACTCGGACCTGATGATACCCAGACCTCAAGTCCAATTTTGAGAACACCTCCGCGCATTGTAACTGATCATATAAGTCGTCGATCCTCGGTAACGGGTACTTGTTCTTTATCGTAACCTTGTTTAACTCCGGGTAATCGTAACACAGTCTTTACTCGCCGCTTTTATTTCTAACAAATAACACCGGTGCTCCCGAAGGGGAGTTGCTTGGCCTAAGAAATCCTTTTTCTAATAGCGACTCAATCTGTTGCTTCAGTTCCTGCATCTCTCTTGGTGCCATTCGGTATGGGTCCTTGGAGATTGGTTGTGTTCCGAGGAGCCATTCTATATCCATTTCCACTTCTCTTTGGGGTGGTTGACCCGGTAGTTCGTCGGGAAAAACGTCACTGTATTCGCAAATTACCGGGACTGGCCCCAATGGTGTCCCTTCCTTCTCAGTGGTGAGAAATGCTAGCCAACTCGACCGATCACTATACTCTCCATCCTCCCCCATAATCAGTTTTCCGACAAGGTCTCTCATCCCCTCCTGCGGTGTACTAAAAGTTATCGTACGTTCTCGACAATTCACTCGCGCATCGCACTTGTCGGACTTAGGAATGTTTTTTTGGATTATTACATACCAAAAGCGCTGAAGAAGGACAAGACAGCCAAGTTCTACAAACTGACTCAAGGGAATCGCCCCATCATGGAGAATATGTTGGAATTCATAGAATTGGGTAGGTACGCCCAAAAATAATGGGGAGTGAACAAGAGAAGATGCACCGTTTTACAGAATGGCTGAATGAAAGGGTGAAACTGACTATGTATGGCCGCGATGACGAAGAATTTTTAAGTTTAGTAGCATCGGCAGTCCGAGTGTATGGAGGGATGCGAAGAATGGATAAGGAATGCATCAGGGGATCCACGAGGAGTGAAGTTCAGGGACGGGGGGGGTGGGAAGGAAAAGACACTACAGAGAGTTTCAGTTCTAAACTAGGACCCCCGATCAGGCCTGTGTGCACCAAATGCGGGAAAACCATTTTAGAGAATGTCGGGCAACAAGTAACAGTTGTTTAAGGTGCGGCCAAGAAGGACACTTTGCTCGAGAATGCACAAAGAATAGAAAGATCGAAACTGAGGCTACCGAAAGCAGGGCAAAGGAAAGGATCACTGGAAATGCTCGAGTGTTCGCTGTAAACAAGGAGCATGCCTCGGAGGCCGAAGACATCGTGGTAGGTACACTACTTAATAATGGTTTTACAGCTTTCGTATTATTTGATTGTGGGGCGACACATTCTTTTGATCGAAACAGTTTGCGGTAATGCGAAGTAACGCTAAAATCAAAGTAAAAACACCTGGATCCAAAGACGTGGAGGCAAACTGAATCTATAAGGGGTGTGCGGTAGAAGTGGACACGGTACGAACAGAGGCATACCTGATTGAGTTGTGGGATATGGGATTCCATGCTATACTGGGAATGGATTGGTTATCCAAGTACGATGCACAGTGAAATGTCGAGAACGTACGATCACTTTTAGTACGCCGTAGGAGGGGACGAGTGACATGGTCGAAAACCGATTATGGGGGAGGATGGAGAGTATAGTGATCGGTCGAGTTGGCTAGCATTTGTCACCACTAAGAAGGAAGGGACACCATTGGGGTCAGTCCCGGGAATTTGGGAATACAGTGACGTGTTTCCCGACGAACTACCGGGTGAACCACCCCAAAGAGAAGTGGAAATGGAAATAGAATTGCTCCTCGGAACACAACCAATCTCCAAGGCCCCATACCGAATGGCACCAAGAGAGATGCAGGAACTGAAGCAACATATTGAGTCGCTATAAGAAAAATGATTTCTTAGGCCAAGCAACTCCCCTTGGGGAGCATCGGTGTTATTTGTTAGAAATAAAAGCGCCGAGTTAAGACTGTGTTACGATTACCGGGAGTTAAACAAGGTTACAATAAAGAACAAGTACCCGTTACCGAGGATCGACGACTTATTTGATCAGTTACAAGGCGCGGAGGTGTTCTCAAAATTGGACTTGAGGATGGGGTATCATCAGGTCCGAGTGAAGGAAGGGGAGATTCCAAAAACGGCCATTCGAACAAGATACGGCCTTTACGAATGTACTGTCGTACCATTTGGATTGACTAACGCCCCAACGATCTTCATGGATTTGATGAATCGGGTGTTTTGCCAGTATCTAGACAAGTTCGTAGTGGTATTCGTTGACGATATACTAGTTTACTCTCGTGACCGAGGGGAACACGAGCAACATCTGAGAATTGTGTTACAGACCCTAAGACAAGAGAAGTTGTATGCCAAGTATAACAAGTGTGAATTCTGGATGGATAGTATAGCTTTTCTAGGACAAGTAATATCAGCATGAGGGGTGACGGTAGATCCAATGAAGATTGGAGCAGTGATGAATTGGCCAAGACCGACAAACGCTCAAGAAGTCAGAAGATTCTTAGGATTTATCGGGTACTATCGGAAATTTATCGAGGGGTTTGCAAAGATAGCCAAGCTGTTGACGAACTTGACCCGGAAAGAAACGAGGTTTACGTGGGATGAGAAGTCTACAGAAAGTTTCGAATGCCTCAAAACGAAGTTGACATCGCCACCAATATTGGTGTTACCCACACCGGGACACGACTTCACGGTATACAGTGAAGCCTCGAAGGAAGGACTCGGTTGTGTACTAATGTAAATTGGGAAGGTCATAGCATACTCATCCCGTCAACTGAAAGTACATGAGTTGAATTATCCGACCCACGATCTGGAACTAGCCGCGGTGGTATTCGCACTCAAGATTTGGAGACATTATTTGTATGGCGTGAAGTGCAAGATATTCACCGACCACAAGAGTTTGAAGTACCTATTCACCCAAAGGGAGCTGAACATGAGACAACGGAGATGGCTAGAACTGATAAAAGACTATGACCTGAACATTCAGTACCACCCCGGAAATGCGAACCAAGTTGCCGGAAAACACATGGCGTGTTAGCAAACACATTGCTAAAGGAAATGGAGAATCTGCAACTCGAAGTAGTGGAATCAACCATAGTCATATTAGGGACTGTTACTTCAAAACCAGGGATACTAGATGAGGTACTAGAGTCCCAGATATTAGACCCCAAGAAACCTATAACACGAAAAGAGGGAGCAAGGAGCGATAAACCATAGGTAACAAAGGAAGCGATGGGCTAATCAGAATGAATGAATGGGTATGTGTACCAAACAAGCCGGAGTAAAGAAAGAAAATAATGGCAGAGGCACACAGTTCAGCCTTCTCAGTTCACCCAGTAAGTACTAAGATGTATTGGGACATAAAAACACACTGGTGGTGGAACGGAATGAAAAATGAGATTGCAAACTTTGTGGTCAAATGCGAAAATTGCCAACGTGTCAAGGCCGAAAACCAACGTCCAGGGAGCGAGCTACATCCCTTGGAAATTCTGGAGTGGAAAAAGGATAGCATCGGCATGGACTTCGTGGTAGGATTACCCAAGAGCCCACGGAAGAACGACGCGATATGGGTAGTGGTTGACCGCCTAACAAAGGCGGCTCACTTCTTAGCAGTCAAGACAACATACAGAGTAGACAAACTTGCCAAAATATATGTGGATAACATAGTTAAGTTACATGGAGTTGTAGTATATATTGTGTCAGACCTGGATCCGAGGTTCACGTCTAGATTTTGTCAAAGCTTATAGAAATCACTCATAACTCGGTTAAGCATGAGCACAGCCTACCACTCACAGACGGATGGTCAGACTGAGAGAACGAACCAAATCATTGAGGATATGTTACGGGCATGCATGTTGGAATTTAAGGGAGGTTGGGAAGATTTCCTACCACTGGTAGAATTTTCATATAATAATAGTTTTTAGAGCAGCATTGGCATGGCCCCATATGAGGCATTGTACGGGAGGAACTGTCGAACACAATTATGCTGGGACGATGCTGGAGAGAGAAAGACCACGGGAACAGAATTGGTGGAAGTCACCGTAGAGAAGGTGGCTGTGGTACGAAAGAATATTAAGGCGGCATAGGACCGATACAAAATTTGGGCAGACACGAAAAGGAGACCCGTGGAGCTGAAAGTTGGGGATCACGCCTATCTGAAGATATCACCGATGAAGGAGTACCATGGATCACAAGGACAAGGAAGCTGAGTCCTCGGTACATCGTACCGTATGAGGTAGAACGGAGAAACGCAAACCTAGCATACCAGCTTAAGCTTCTGGAAGAGATGAGGGGGATACAGAACCTTTTCCACGTATCCCAACTAACGAGGAGTCTGACTGAGGGAATCCAGAAATGTGTGGTTGAACCCATAGAGATAACCGCGGAATCGACATACAAGAAAGTCTCGGTGAAAATCCTAGGCAGAGAGGAAAGAAGCTCAGGAACAAACTAATTCCCATCGTGAAAGTTCAATGGTCCAATAAGGGTGAAAGGGAAGCCACATGGGAAACGGAACGAGAGATTAGAAAGATAGCACAGGAATTAATGGAACATTGGTACGCAAGAGTTTTGGGATAAAACTCAAAATAAGTGGGAAAGGATGTAATAGCCAGAAAAAAAATATGTTAGAACAATAGGAGGAAACATAGTGGTAAGGTCTAGATGAGGAATAACGAGGGATACGGGAATGAAAGAAGAAAAAGGAAACGAAAAGATAGAAAAGTAATTCAAAAGTTAAAAGAGGAGTCAAAATGTAATTTAGGGAAGTTAAAATTTCTATAAATAGGGGTGGAAAGGCCCAAAACCAAGTCATTTATCACTAAGCAACGGAAAATCAACGAAAAACCCGAAAAACATGAAATTATCGCGGAAACGTGCAAATTGTCGCGGATTTGTGGAGAGAGCAAATTGTCGTAAAAACATAAACCACAAATTATTGCTGAAAACCTAAACCACAAAATTGTCGCGGAAATCTCGAAGACCAAAATTATCGCAGATCTTCCCTTAACACAAATTTTCACGGATTTTCAGGTTTGACGTAAATTATCTCGAAATCCTAAACCACAAACCACATAACCACAAATTGTCGCAGATTTCAAGGAATAGAGTGAATTATCGCGGAAACATCAAATTTGGGTGTTTTCGTCGCGTCTCAACATTGGAGCGCAAGAGAGAAAGGATACTTAGAGTCTACGGTAACCACATAGTTAATAATGAGAAAATAACATCGGAAATCGAGTACTAAATATGTTACGAAATGCAGGGAAGCACAAAGGGGTTGTATGAAGCGTGAGCAGCAGGTAAGCGGAGTGAACACAATATGGTAAGGGAAGGTTGCGATGTAGGGAAACGGGAAGGATAGAAAAAGACACGAACGAATGAAGCAAATGTTAATAAGACTCTGGGTGAGGGAGGATGGACCGTCTGACCAAACCCGGCATCCTGCTTAGTACACGATTCGCCAAAGGAAGGGCATGCCTGATGAAGGGAACTATAAGTTCCAGAATAGAAAGATACGTACGAAAAGGCAGAACGAATCCGGGCGAGAAAAGGGGAAGAGAAGCATACGTCTCTTCTAGTCAACCAACAGTTAACGGTTGGCTTGGGCGGGACATGAACCGAGCATGTTACACTCGGCAACAGTAAACCTAAAAGATGAGGGGAAAAGGTGAAAAGAATAGAAGGGTAAAGAAATAAGAAGAAGAAATTAAATACACGATTAAAAGAAATGACTAACGTGTGTGTGTATGTTCTATTTAAGAAATGGAAGGACAAATATAGTATGTGTGAAGTTTCCTTTAATAGATTGTGACCGCTTTACAGATTTTGTTAGTGACGCGGACCAGGTATGAGAATGGCATCGGAAGGAGGTCGTCGGTTGTCCGGTTATAGAGTATGGTCTTTTGAGAATACTCTAATTTATGTCGCTAGACTTCAATGCTTTTGAATTATTTTTTAATTTATGATCGAATGTTTCGTTTATATTTAGTTCATTTTTTCCAAATCAGCTAGGCCCAAATTAGGGTCGTTACAAAATTTTATAATAAAAAGGTGAATCATCGATCCTTTATGAAACCTGACTTGGTTCTACAAAGAGTGGAGGCCCTGAAAAATCTTGGCAAGCTTGATCATCGTTGGGAAGGTTCTTATAGAATTAAGGATGTGTTGTTTGGAGGGTCTTATACATTGGAAACCCTAGATGGGGAAGAATTCCCACGATCTTGGAATTTTAATAACCTCCAAATTTATCATCTATAGTTGTGGTAACATTTTCTACAATTTCTTATGTTGATCGGTTTTGAAGAAACTTTAAAACCTTCCAAGCTATTTAAATTAAAACTCTATTAGCGTTTACTTGTTTGTATACAAATCTGGACGTCTGACAAAATATATACATCATTATGCAACTTAAGAGCCGAACATCCTACTCTATTGACCACTTCGGCTAAATCCCATAGATTGATCCGAACGTGTCGATCACCAATAACCTCTTCGGAAGTCTTGTCTTGCATTTCTACTTGTCGTTGACTGCTAGTCGATCAAATAAACATTGCATGGTTTATGTCTAACGTTCCATTTCAGGAAACCTGTTCAATGAAATTTATGCCGAACGTTCCTTTTCAGGAAACCTCTTCGATGGAATTTATGTCACACGTTCCTTTCCAAGAAACCTCTTTGGGTGTGATGAGGTCGGACTTTCCCTTTTAGGAAACCTTCTTGTTATTCTTGTGTCAATGTTCCTTTTCAGGAGACCTATTTGAAAAAAACTTCACATTTTAGGCAACAATTGAAATCCCTCTAATAACAGAGATGCATTTTTCTTTAAACTGATCACCACCCACAATAGACTCAACGAGTGGGAATTAGAAGTGTCACATATGTTCTACAATCTAGACATATCTTCGAGGGGCTATTATTCATAAATTACCCACTACGTGGTTATACTTCACCCCATGGGTTAATATCATGAATGTCAAAATAGATGATCGATCGACAATATTAGCGATACTTAGATAGAATTCTGAAATGCTGGAAGAATTGGTTGTGTCGATCGAAGTTATTATTATTGAAGCAATAGGATATCGATCAGAATTAATATCATTGAGGCAAGTGAGGCAGTTGGTTATGTCGATCGGAGTTATCATTGTTGAAGTATTATCAAAGTATGGCAAATTATATTTAAAATACACAAATTGCATAATTCCATTCAGGAAGATGAGGAGCTAAATGTTAAGGCTCCTAAACTACTTAACACAAGACTATCCAATTGATATTAAAGCGTCCTCCAAGGATTGGGAGCATGTCGATCCTGTAATAGCCAGGAAAAAAGTATGTTAGAATGATAGTAGGGAATATAGTGGTAAAGTCTAGAGGAGGAATAATGAGGGATACGGGAACGAAAGAACGATAAAAGAAACGAAAAGATTGAAAAGTAAAGTAAAAGATAAAGGAGGGGTCAAAATGAAAAGTAGGTGGGGTTAAAATGTGAATTAGGGAAGTTAAAATGTCTATATATAGAGGTTAAAAGGCCCATAAACCAAGTCATTTATCACTAAACCACAAAAACATACGGAAAACGCCAAAGCAAGAAATTATCGCGAAATTTCGGAGCAGTATAAATTATCTCGAAAACAGGAACGATAAACATTATCGCAAAAATTTTTGCTTGCAACTTTGTCGCGAAAAATGTTAAACGTGGAAAATTATCGTGAAAATTGCCGACGCTGAAATTATTGCGAATTCTTCGAAGAAAGAAAATTATCGCGGAAATGTAGAACTTCAAAATTGTAGCGAAAACCTAAACCGTGTGTCGTTTTGTCACGGATTTCAAGAACATATTAGGTTTATCGTGGAAACATACAATTAGGGTGTTTTCGTCGCGTTCCAACGTCGGATCGTGAAGGAGAGAGATACGAAGGGTCTATGGTAACCAAACAGTCAATGATAAGATAATAACATCAAAAAAATGAAGTACTGAAATATGTTACGGATTGTTGGGAAGCACCAGGGATTATAACAAGTGAAAACAACAGGTAAGCGGAGTGAATACAACGTAGTAAGGGAAGGTTCAGACATAGGGAAACGGGATTGGGTCATTAAGGAAGAAAGAGAAAGACAAGAATGAATGAGATAAATGTTAATAAGACTCGGGGTGAGGAAGGATGGACCGTCCGACCGAACCCGGCATCGTGCTAAGTACACGATT
>RWGZ01001181.1:0-16639 GCA_009725065.1 Utricularia reniformis | reverse complement strand
CATCGTGAATTTGAGGAATAGGATCCGCCTCAAATTCTTCATCAAAAATATCTTCACTAGAAATCCGAGTAGTCATGATAATAATAGAAATCCACACTCAGCAATAAAGCCCTCAATGGGATAAAAATCTCGGTCCCCACGGACGGCGCCAAACTGATCTTATCTAAAAATGTTTTGGATATTTATTTTTAGATCAGTCAATTTATGATTAATTCGTAAATTATGTTGATGTGGGGACACGAGCGATATACGAGGTTGGGCCCACAATGTGTGGGCTTACGTCCTCGGGAGAGCGAAGCTCTACCTTGGTTTTCACTATAATAGTCAAGTAGTACAATTACAGTGAGATGATAACGATAATATGGGTGAAAACGGATTGAAAGGCGATCAAATATACTCTGGAAAGCCAAATATAACGAAACGTCGCGAGAAAGGGCTGTGGCAAGCTGGTCGCGATATTTGGTTCAATGTCTTTCTCAGAAACGTAATATCCAAGAAACTTGCCACTTCGAATCCCGAAGCAACATTTGTTTGGATTCAGTTTGAGTTTATGTTTGCGGCATACTTCGAAACAGCGAGACAAGTAGGGAATATGGTCTTCATCATTCATTCACTTGACAATCATATCATCAACATACACTTCCATAATATGTTCTATCAACTCCCTAAAGATCTTGTTGACTAGCCTTTGGTATGTTGCTCCGGCGATCTTCAAGCCAAAAGGCATAACCTCGTAGCAGTAAACACCGTCCTCTGTCATGAATGATGACTTCTTTTGATCCTCCTTAGCAAAAAAGATCTGGTGGTACCCTGAATAAGCATCCATGGTACTCATCATGGTGCTGCCGGCCACAGCGTCTACCAATCGGTCAATGTGCGGCAACGGGAACGGGTCCGACTCGCAACTTTTGTTGACGTCGGTGAAATCCAAGCACATCCTCCACTTCCCGTCTGCCTTGGAGACCACTACTGGGTTTGCCACCCACTCAGTGTAATGGATCTCCCTGATGAAACCCGACCGCAGCAGCTTGTTCACCTCTGCCCGGATGATCTCAATCTTCTCAGGAGAATAGCGTCTCCTTTTTTGCCTTATCGGCTTGATTCCGGGTTCGGTGTTGATCCGATGTTCACACTCGGACCGATCAATCCCCGGAACGTCGTCCGAGGTCCAGGCGAAGATGTCCACATTGCTCCTTAGCAATTGGACCAGTTCTTCCTCAAAGATCGGGGCCAGATGTGCCCCGATGCGTGTGACCTTGGTGGAATCATCCTCCACCAAGTTGATTGTCTTGAACCCCACGAGTTCCATAGCTTGCCTTGGGTGCGGGGGCTCTTCGAGCAAATCCACCCGGGCTCTCTTGATAGGTGCCAATGTGCAGCACGAGCTCATGTAGCACTGTCTTACTACTTTTTGGTCCCCTTTAACAGAAATCACTCCGTGAGTGGAGGGGAACTTGAGCATCATGTGTGATCTTATCTAAAAATGTTTTGGATATTTATTTTTAGATCAGTCAATTTATGATTAATTCGTAAATTATATTATTGTGGGGACACGAGCGATATACGAGGTTGGGCCCACAATGTGTGGGCTTACGTCCTCGGGAGTGCGAAGCTCTACCTTGGTTTTCACTATGATAATCAAGTAATACAATTACAATGAGATGATAACGGTAATACGGGTGAAAACGGATCGAAAGACGATCAAATAGACTCAAAAAGGCCAAATATAACGAAATGTCGCGAGACAGGGCTGTGGCAAGCCTGGTCGCGACGTTTAGGTCGAAATATCGCGAAAAGGGGCTAGTCGCGACGTTTGGTGCGAAATGTCGCGACTAGGGCTAAAGCTTGGCTTCTCGCGACGTTTAGTGCGAAATGTCGCGAGAAGGGGCTGGTCGCGAGATTCGGTACGAAATCTCGCGAGAAAGGGCTGCAGTGGCGAAATCTCGCGATTTCGAGTGAAAACCTTGCCTTGGGAGATGTGAAAAGGATCCGACTCCTTTCTTCATGCCTTGGGACCTCTATTTATAGGGAAATGGAGCCCAAAATACAAGCTTTGGCCCAAGAGTCCAATTTCATTAGGTTAAGCCCAAATCACCCCAAATAATCTCCAATTAAATTAGAATAAATACCGCTCCGCAAGATAACGTCGGAAATGCATCTCGATCCAGAATCAGGCAGGAATGTAGGTGAGAAAATACCGGAGGACCCCGTAAAATAATCCACTGCTTCCAGATAGCGAATACATAACCATACACTTCTTTGCACCTGATCGGTACGATCCCGGGTGGCAAATGACGAAAATACCCCTGGCCCCGTACGGGCCCGAAATAACACAGAATATCCCAAAACACTTACAGAGACTTAATATGGGCTCCGACGAGCTAGAATACCGAGAATACCACTTGAGAAAGTCATCCGATCAAAATACGAAAATACCGAAAATACCAATAGCCCGTCGGACGAGCCCCCGGGTAAGGATAAATATAAGAAAATATTCCCGGGTAATATCAATGTGGTAGGTGGAAGGGGCTGCCTCAAACTTACTAAGGCCAGTCCGTCCAATGATAGCGTTGTAAGCCAGATCGACTTCAACGACTATGAACTCTAAGGTCTCCGATCGGTCCCTGCCCGATTCTCCTAGCGTGAGAAGGAAAAGTATTTTCCCGCATGGGATAACACTCCTCTGGTCGAATGACCAGAGGGTGATGTTGGCAATCGGGAGATCGTGGGCAGCGGCTCCTAGCATCTCCTCCACTTCACGCTTTATCAAGTTGCATGAAGCCCCGGTATCAACTAGAATCCTGTGAACCCTCCGATCTGCTATGATTCCAGTGATGATCAAAAGATCATCACATGGGTCGGAGACCCCTTCCCGGTCGGCTGCGGTAAAAGTAATATCTCCCCCAAAGGTGGAGGACCGCTCAGCCGACTCAAAATTCACTAGGGCTACAGATTCGGAGCTCTCGGGGAACTCCTAACGCGCTGCCCTTTTTCGGTTTCTGACCGATTTGTTAATTCTTATTCCGCCGGAGATAACATAGATGTCTCCGGCGGTCTCCCTAGGCACCTCCTGATTAGGGGGAGGTTGGGTGCCCGTTTCGGCAGGTGGGGGAGCTGGCTGCTCCCTCCTATCTCCCTCATTTCACGGGGCCCTGCCGCCTCGGAAACGCCATCTCCTTCTGCGGCCCTGGCCCCGGTGCTCCTGACCGGGCTGGCCCCTCTCCTGCTCGGGTTGGGGAGATCTTCGGTCTCCCACCCGATCGTTATAATGCCGGGGCTGACCCTGATTATCCCTCCCTCTCGGCCTGTGACTATCGTCACCCTGATGGCCCGCTCGAGGGGAGTCAGCTCGCTTGCCCTTTCGCTCATCGCGTTCGGGCCTTTCCTTGTTCATTGCCGCTACTGTCTCTCGCAGTAGCGGGCATTTCAAAGTTGGGTGATCGCGGTTGTGATGCAGCTCGCAATACACCCGATTGTCCTCCTTCTTTGGAGGAGCGACCTTTTCAGCTACAGCCGCCACTTCCCGCGGCTGTTTCTTAGGGTAAGATACCCTATGGTCGCCTGCGGGATCAGAATTCCCGCCAAGCTTTCGATATCCCGCTCCCAGCGCTTCGTCCACCTTGATGTACTTGTTGATCTTCTGAAGGAGCTTTCCCAAGGTGGATGGTGGGCTCTTTACAAGGCTGGCCGAAAGGCCGCAAGGTCCCAAGACTTGTTGCAGGATATCAATTTTGTCACGGAGCTCCAACTTGATACCCCGGGCGGTTCTATTGAACTTCTCCATAAAAGAGCGGAGACTCATTTTAGCCGGGATATACTTCATGTCATATAGTTCCTGCCTGCTGCGAGGCGGTCCTACGTTTGGAGCGAATTGTTCCGAGAAAGCCAGGATGAATCCGCCATACGACTGTATGGATCGGGCCGGCAAGTTCTTAAACCAGGTTCGGGCATCGCCCTGCAACCCCGCCGCGAAGATGCGGCACTTCAGTGAATCAGAGGCCCGAACGGTCCCCATCCTCAGCTCAAAATCAGCGACGTGATCAATTGGATCACCGTCGCCTCGGAATACAGGTAACACCTCGGGGTTACGGTAGTAGCGATTGGGGACCGCCGCCCAGATTTCCTCAGAGAACGGGAGCATCAGATCTCCCAATGCGGCGGATACGCCTCCCGATTGTTGGGATGACGCCTGGGCCATTTGTAGATTGTGCCACCAGTCGTCATCCTTATTTCGCTTGATCGGGGCACCCATGGCCCGATCGAAAAGTCCTGGATTGCGCTCCAGATCAGGATCGCAATCCCTATGCACTCACAGGGCCTCCAACTCCCTGGTAAGCTCGTCGATGCGTCTCTGCATCTGTTCCTGGCTCGTCCCAGGAACGGGAGTTGGAGTTCTAACCGGAGGAGGCGGAGTGGATTGGTATCTCGGCCTCCTCATTGTTATCCCACGCGTGGCAATCCCCTCTTCATCGGAGCTTGACGGTTCAGGGTCGCTCTCGTACTCTCGGTTGGCTGGAACAGGGCTTGTAATAGCCTGTGGTTCTGTTCCACTCCTCTCCGACGTAACTTCCAGAATGACTTTCCTAACAACAGCCTCCAGGTCCTGCAAGTAGAACGTTGAAGCTGGAACACTGCTGGGAAGCGTGTCACTATCGTTCGTCGAAGTCCCAGTTGCCATGCCTCTGATTATCCTATCCTGGGTAAAGACCTCAAATGGGAATTAAAACTCGTCCCCACGGACGGCGCCAAACTGTTGTGGTTTGAAAACCGAGGGTGTCAACAGTCGACCGGTTCGTTGCAAGACGAACTCGGTTGTTATTTATTTAAGTGTAAATATTATTCTGACTGTTATCACACTTTCCAAGGCAAAATATTATTCTGCATACTGTAGAGTCGCGACTTTTCGTCCGTAGCCGCGACTTGTTGCCTGCCTCCCAGTCTGAGTCGCGACTTATTGATCTTCATCCTGCATCCGCGACTTGTTGTTGGAACAGTGTATTTCGCGAGTTATTGCACTGATGCTCGCAGTCGCGACGTGTTGCTGGAACAGTGTATTCCGCGAGTTATTGCTCTGATGCACGCAGTCGCGACATGTTGCTGATACAGTCTTTTTCGCGACTTGTTGCTGATAAAGTGTTTTCTGTGAGTTGTTGACCACAACTCGCGGCGGCCAGCCCTTCGAGCCCGACGGAGTGTTTTCGATCGTTTTTCGAGCCGTTTTCACCTGTGTTATTATTATCAACTCATTGTACTTGTATCCTTCGATTATTATAGTGGAAACCAAAGTAGAGCTTCGCTCTCCCGAGGACGTAAGCTCACACATTGTGGGCCCAACCTCGTATATCGCTCGTGTCCCACATAAACTGAACTCCGAATAATTAAAAAAATGGAATGATCTAAAAATAAATACCCAAAATATTTTAGACTAGATCAATGTCATTGCATTTAAACTATAGTTTAATCACATACATCGTGGTATAACCAAGTTATTCTTGGTTCTAACAACATGTATTAATGTTTTAACAACATAAATTCAAGTTTAATTGAAATCAAAATCATCACACCTAGAGCATGTTGAACTATGTGAAAAATGAACCAAATGATATTCATACAAATCACATTGTAAATTAGGTAAAACCAAGTGTTTTCAAACTAAATAAAGTCTAACATCACCAATACTTGTTGTATATATGAAAAAAGTAAGTTCGAAAACGGAATAATCGTGCAAGTCATAACAACACGACTTCATGTCATAGCAGTTAAACTATATGATATTGCCCGAGGTTATTTATGTAATTATGTTAACCTAGTGGCTCGTCCGACGTGGCTATGTAGTATTTTCGGTATTTTTATATGTCTATCACAAGGCGTTCTCGAGGGCATTCTCGTAATTCAGGCATGCTGGACCCCATATAAGGCTTCTGAAAGTGTTTTGAGATGTTTTATGTTATTTCGGCACCGGACGGGGCCTGGCTTTTTTTCGTAATTTGCCACCCGGGAGCACATCGGCCGGGTGCAATGATGTTATGTGGCTGCGTATTCACTGTTTGGAGGAAAAGAACTTATATACGAGGTTTTCCGATATTTTCAAATCGCATTTCCGACTAAACTCTCGACTGTGATGGAGTCTCGAAGTTCCGTGCCGCTGTGACACTTATTCCAGATTAATTGGATATTTTCTAAGTAAGTAGGGCTAGTTTGACTAAGATTGGGCTTTTGGACTTTAAGTTCACTTATTGGGTTGAGTTTCTCTATAAATACAAGACCCTAGTCTCTATAAAAGGGTTCACACTCTTGGAAAGCTTCCCGAAGCTCCCGTTTTCGTGAGATAAAGTCCCAGTCGCGACTTTTTGTCATAAAGGCGCGAGAACCTTACTCAAGCCCCTTACTAGCGGCATTTCGGTCAAAAAGTCGCGAGAGTATGAATGCATTGCTGTAGTCGAGAGTTTCTGTCGACCTGCCGCTCACTCGCGACATTTCGTTCCATCCGCGAGATTTCGCAGGCAGGAGTCGCGAGATTTTATCCATGAAGTCGTGATATTATGTCGAAATGTCGCGACGAGCACCCATTCGCGAGTTATCGCTTGGCAGAGTCACTATTCGCGAGTTTTCGCATGGTAGAGTCACTATTCATGAGTTTTCGTTGTGTAGAATCACTATTCGCAAGTTTTCGCCTGGCAGATCACTATTCATGAGTTTTCGTTCGAAATCTCGCGGCCAGCTCATTATTCGCGAAATTTCGGCAGTTTTGCCGTAACGGAGTGTTTTCGATCGTTTTCGGAGCCGTTTTCATCTTGTTTATTGTTATCACATAAATAATGGTATAACCAAGTCATTCTTGGTTCTAACAACATGTAGTCATGTTTCAACAACATCAATTCAAGTATAATTGAAATCAAAATTATCACACCTAGAGCATGTGAAACTATGTGAAAAATGAGCCAAATGATATTCATACAAATCACATTATAATTTTGGTAAAAACAAGTGTTTTCAAAGTAAATAAAGCCTAATATCACGAATACTAGTTGTATATACGAAAAAAGTAAGTTCGAAAACGGAATGATCAATCAAGTCATAACAACACAACTTCATGTCATAGCATTTAAACTATAGTTTAATCACATAAATAATGGTATAACCAAGTTATTTTTGGTTCTAACAACATGTATTCATGTATTAACAACATCAATTCAAGTATAATTGAAATCAAAATCATCACACCTAAAACATGTGGAACTATGTGAAAATTGAGCCAAATGATATTCATACAAAACACATTGTAAATTTGGTAAAAAAAAGTGTTTTCAAACTAAACAAAGCCTAACATCAAGAATACTTGTTGTATATATGAGAAAAGTATGTTCGAAAATTGAATGATCGTGCAAGTCAAAAACAACACGAGTTCATGTCATAGCATTTAAACTATAGTTTAATCACATACATCATTGTATAACCAAGTTATTCTTGGTTCTAACAACATGTAATCATTTTTAACAACATCAATTCAAGTTTAATTGAAATAAAAAACATCACACCTATAGCATGTGGAACTTTGTGAAAATGAGTCAAATGATATTCATACAAAACACATTGTAAATTTGGTAAAACCAAGTGTATTCATACTAAATAAAGCCTAACATCACGAATACTTGTTGTATATACGAAAAAGTAAGTTCGAAAACGGAATNACGAAAATACCCCTGGCCTCGTACGGGCCCGAAATAACACAGAATATCCCAAAACACTTATAGAGACTTAATATGGGGTCCGACGAGCTAGAATACCGAGAATACCACTTGAGAAAGTCATCCGATCAAAATACGAAAATACCGAAAATACCAATAGCCACGTCGGACGAGCCCCCGGGTAAGGATAAATATAAGAAAATATTCCCGGGTAATATCAACAGTAAAGTAGTGTCAAACACTTGTTGAGGTCCAACACAGAGTCTCGATGGATTAATGGGAATTCTAATTATGATTGCGTATTTTTATTTACGATCAAAGTGACCAAGCGATGTATTATGGCATGGATTTCATTATTTATGATCAGGCATTCCCAGTTATAATCGAAATGATAAAGTAATGACCTAATAGCGGTGATTATTTTCTTACTTATAATTAGAGACTCCCGCTTATTGTCTAATAGATTATAGGACATCTTATGGCTTGGTTATTCGTCTATGGATTATTAATTAGTCTTATTGATGGTCGAGGATTATTAGAAAATTATAAAGACAAGTATATAAAGTGAAGGAAAAGCATTAATAATTCATAATAGAAAGTTAAGAGATGCGACAGGAAGTAAATAAAGATTACATTTCATTGTTTGGCCTTCTTTTGGACATACTTGAGTGTCTTTTTGCCACAAGTGGGCCATTTCTTTTAAGCCTAGCTCTTTCCTTCGAACTCACTGAACCCTCCTCCGCCCGCTCGCGAGCTTTTGTTACGATGCCCAGGAAAGAATTCCATGGAGATGACATAAAAGTCAGCTAGAAAAATAAGGTACTTAAAATAGATAAGAATATCTTCAAAAATTTATTTTGTTCGCATAAGTCATTATTCGCCAAGCTAGATGTGGAACTTAGTTTTCTCTCTAACCGGTGCAACATCTATTGTCTCAACAGTCTTTCCCAATTCTAAAAACAGCTTACGAACATGGTTAGAAAATTCTAGACCACTCCTCAATGTGGTTGTCTTCAAATATTTAGCATTATATTCAGTTTGAGAAGGAAACTTCCCTTTTTCATAAGTGTCATGGTGGTCTTGAGTCTACTTTTGTTATTTAGTGTTTGCGAGTTTTTCTTGCATATCTTTATTGGCTTTCAGAAAAGATTTGAAGTTGTAATCTGTTTTTGGCTTCAATCCTCAACATATACATATAATTAGTATTCAGTTTGGATATTCTAAAAATTCCATAGAAAAACTAGGTTCTTCATAAGTAAAACAAAAGTTTGGCATCGACTCATATGCAGGTGGCGGAATGTTATAATTCTTGGCTTCCATTGTGATTATTAGCAATATTGATTTATGGTATGGAATACTGATGGATTGTGATAGTATATAGAATTAGCTTGTTGTGATACAGTATCACCAAAAGCCAAAGATTATTCGTTCGTGAAATGTTTATGAAATCCACAAAGTCTAGATGTCGGGGTAGGATCTCGTCATAATATATTTTAGTACATATTTCCTTTTTTATTTGTTCTTAGATTGGATGTGTGATGTTGGGCCCACAATGTGTGAATTTACATCTTCATGATCAATACAATACAACTCGGGGTCACACACACGTCAAGGAAAACATATTGAAAACGAACAAAATCAATCAATCACTATTATATGACAAATCCACGTGATTTAAGATACAAATACGCACAACCAAGGCTAATAAGCAAATCAACGAGCATACTGGGAACTGATCCACGCAACTCAGGCTATGACACAAAACAACGCAGATCACAGGAGCAGATCCACAAGACTCAAGCCAAAACACAAATCCATGCGGATATCGGGAGCAAATCCAAACGTCCAAGGGCGCGAAACCATGTGACTCAGGCAGAAAAGAAAAACCAAGCGACTCCAAAAGTAGATCCACATGGTTCGGAGAGCAAATATATACAAGTCATTTATCTTGGAAAGCATGCCAAAAGTTACAACCTTCCAAGTGACTTTGGACACTCTATTTATAGGAAGGAGATCCATTCCTTTACTTCCATGGCTCATTCACTTATTTTCTGGACCCAAACCTTTACAAATGGTAGAAAAAGTCAAAATTCATAAAATACATGTAATGTGTGCCAAAAAGCCTTGTTGATTGATTCTCTTGATAATCATGTCGGTGAATATTAGAGTTGGATTTTATTGAATTGCATAAGTGGTATAATTCTTTGAACTTCTTGTTGTATAGTGACATTGATTGATGATAGCTTAGTCAATAATTGTCATTAAAGTCTTAAGTTTATTCATACACTTGGCTGTAGGATTATTTAGAATTTTATAATTTCTTGAATTTTTCGCCATTATCTCAATTAATTCTTTTGTCTCGTCTACTGTTTTGTTTTCCGTTAGAGATCCCTCCACTTGCAGTATCCAAGTTCCCTCATTTCATGCTAGTGGTGAAGAAGTTGAGCATCCGTAAGTTCATGAAGGGGGAATATGAATGCATAATTATGAAATCTCTCCCCAATAACCATGAATAGTGTCATTGTCTTAAAGTCGGAGTGTTGTAAGTGATGATATGATTGCAGGTTCCTACATGGTTTGAAAATATTTGTTATGAAAATTTTCACCAACTCATCTCATAAAGTGATGATACCAGGAGTTAAGCTAAAATGTCATGCTTGTGAATTCTACTAATAGTTTTCATCTTAACATAATCATCCCTTCTCCACTTTGTTTCAACGTTGAACATGCAATATCAAGTTGTTTAATATGTTTATAAGAGTTTTCGTTTTAAAGTCCGTGAATTTTGATAAATCTTGAAATATGTTACGATCCGGCATTAATTTAAAGTTCTACAACGTTGATTCTAAATTGTTGGCTGGTGTGATTGGGCGTGATCTCTCGCTTGAGGGCAAGTCTTGCGGCCATCTAGTTGTGCTATCGGCGTCGCGTTCTTTGAATATGTAATAGAGTCTTCTCGATTTTAGGATCCTATTGGATAAGAGTCAGACACTTAATCTCATGAACTGAAATAAAACATACTCGATTAGTGTCTTATAATTAAACAACTACATAAGTGTATGCACTTATGGTTTATAAAAGTAATCTTATTTAACCAATATATGATCATCACGAAGAAGCATGAATGAATTTCTCGTATATAAATCATGCAACAACTTAAGAGTATCTACCAGCGGCTAACAAATGTACTTTTTGCCGGTTTACTATTTCATTTCTTTAAGACCTAACTCTACAATATTGATAACCCATGCAATACAACTCTACTTGTCTCTCACTAGTTGAGGTTCCGACTTATTAAACAGTTAATCCAATAAAACTTGAAGAATCACACCAATTATAAAAATATAAAAGAAATAAAATTATACTTATCCCTTTACAGATTTAATAATATGTTATGAACCAAACAAATCAAGTTAGATTATTAAAGAAACGATTTTTGCGAATTTAAAACACTAGTCTCTCCATATGCAAAACATAATTTGTCTTTAACCCTTGACTAGAATACATATTTAGCCACTAAATATGACTAAGTGTGATTAAAACATGGTATAAAAATGAAAGGGAGAATTAATGTGACATGAACATTGCTAGACATTCCACGGCCAGGTTGTGACTCCCTTCGAAATTGTAGAGAATCTTCATAGTATGCATTCCTGCCGTTAATTCATGACAATAGAAAATGATTTTTTGTGATGATTCAACCTTAAGATAACACATCATTCAATCCCAGGGAAGATCTTGGAGATATTTGATGTAAAACCGACTCAATTAATGCATATCAAATATTTTATTAAAAATGATGGTAAACAAAGAAAGTAACAAATATTCATGCATTTAGCAACATTATATTCGCAATACATGATTTTGACTAACTCAAAATAGCATGTTTTATGACATAACAATTTGAAACATTAGATACCAATTGCAATACATAAATTAAATTTAGAGAATTAGTTTTTCCAAAATTTACAAAGTATGTAAACTAGTTAAGACTTCCAAAACAATTGAATGACTGGAATTGCCAAAATTCATAAAATCTAATATTAAATTTATCAAATCATCCAAAATATGTATACTTTAAATGTCACGCCACGAAACCGAGCCTATCCGTTTGGTGCACGACATGTTGTGCTCCACTCTTCTTTGGAACACAATGCGCTTTTCCATATGATAATTTAATTAAAATTACAACATCGGAATATTCTTCCTAGATAAACTTATACAAACTTTATCTAATTATCTTCAACTCGTCATCAAGCTAACATCTTAATGAATCTCCTTTACTCTCGACTTCATAATCATTCTCGCTACCAGCCGACGACTAACGCTTCCCACGCTTTCCTTAATATTTTCCTTTCCTGCAAAACTCTAGAGAGGTCATAATCGAATAATAGAAAATTTGGTTAAAACACTTTAAAAACTTAACTTTATTTTTAAATTATCTTTTCTTCTGAAAACTCGTCTTGCTTTGAAAACTTTTTAAAAATCATCGTTATAAAATTCATACTTTGAAACTTAACATTTTTTTAAGCTCTTTTAAATATCTTTATAAAACTCGTTAAATCATACTTGAAAACTCATCTTCCTTAAAAGCTCTTTTAAATCTCTTTATAAAATCTCCTTTAAAACATACTTGAAAGCTCACCCTCTCTCGAAGCTCGTTCAAAACCTTATTTTAAATCATCGTAAAAACTAACTTGAAAAATTATATCTTTGAAACACATTTTAAATTTCTTTATAAAGCCTCGTTAAAGCTTTCTGGAAAGCTTTACTTATCCTTTTCTCATGTGCCTTTTTCTTTATCTTGCCGGATTTTTACATGCCCGGTGACATGTCTAGCCAAGCCGACCTCTCCCTCGAGGGTCGGATCTCGACGAGCCATTGCCCGAATTTTTACATGTTCGGAAACATGTCTCGCCCAAGCTGACGTCTCCCTCGAGGGTCAGATCTCGAAGAGCCATCGTTGCTTCCCTAACCTCGGTCGGTTCCGCCCTTACTTTGGTAACACGTTACACTCCTCTTTGGGGCACGCCTTGCCTTGGCTCACGTGTACTAGCACATTGCCAGGTCGGTGTTTCCACCTTTCTCGAATCTTAAACTTATCTTTTGGAACATCAAAACCTCGGGGATACGTTGTCCAGGCGAGCTTGCCTGCCAGAAAAACGTAGCCCAAAACTTTTTCTTTTTACAGGGTACATTTGCCCGGCTTGCTCGCCCGCCCGCCTCGACAATGTAGCCCAAAAAATTTATTTTTAAAATGTGTTTACTTTTGAATATAAATTATCTATTATTTGACTAATCATCCATCTTACCTATTATCTTGCTTCTCGTCCTTAGTTATCCTCCTGCATTCAAGACGTACATTAATGCTATGTTTTGTAGTATTCTATTAGTGTTACGCTTATTTTCATGGGATTTCGTTTACTATCGACCCCCATCAGCCTTATTTAGTCTTTACTCTTCACGTACGGTACGAACCCACCACAACTCACACCTCCCTATTCAATTCTACACTGAAGTATACCTGCTACAGTAATCCGTGATGAATTATGTCTGCTATAGTAATCCGATGTGAATTATACATGCTACAGTAATTCGCGATGATATGCTTGCTACAGTAATCCACGATGAATTATACCTGCTACAGTAATCCGCGATGAATTATAGCTGCTATAGTAATTCGCGATGAATTATGATTGCTACAGTAATCCACGATGAATTTTGCCTGCTAGAGTAATTCGCGGTGAATTTCCGCGCAGAATTGGTTTTTCGGAAATTTTTGCCAATTACCTTCTATAAGCTCTCCAACCCATATTTATAGACTTTTTAACTTATCCTAATTGCATTTTAGTCTTTCCTTCCATTTCCTGATTTGTTTTCTACCCCAACTCATCCTAATTCACTCTGTTCTACCCCAACTCTTCTTGAGTCACCATTTTATAAATAATGCAAGTAAAAGTTCATTGTAAGGTCCAGAATAACCACATATCTATAGTAAAGTAAATATGATAGTCATTGATTTATTATTGATGTTAGTTTATATTGATAAGTTACGATTGATATTTTATTATGATCGGGTATCAATGACGTTTCGATTAAGTGACGATAGGGAAGTATATAACGATGTCAAAGGGAATTGACAATGAATGATTGATCATCCTAGCCTATCACTTAATCATTTTTCATTAGGGTAAATATTTACAGAAGATACCAAGTCATAGTTTTTATACACAAAAGATAAACATCATCTATATTTTAAAGGATATATATAATATAGTTAAGATGGATAAACATAAAAAATAAACACAAAGATCGAACGAAACCAAAGGAATAACTTCATTCCTATGGTGATTTTGAGCTTAGAAAACGTAAAATCAAGGGAGAAAACTAAAGGTTAGTGGCATGATTGAGATTTACAAGTTAAAATACAGTTTCTGCAATTTTTGTGATATTTGCTGATGTTCATGAATTGACTGTTACTTGTTGGCTACAAATTTTATGATGAAACTTGTATGGTTTGTTCCTTGTTGAATCTAATTTCTATATATGTTAAGTTTACAGGAAGAGGAACACAGGTTAAAAAGTTATGATATGCTTTCTAAACCCTCGCAGAACTGTTCCTCTATTTACAGAGTTTCTGTTTATGGATTTTCACAAAACGTTTGAGTGTTCTGATGAAATTACGTCATCTTACGATATTTTATTTTGTTGAAGTAACTTTTAAATGAGTATTTTTACATTAAATTTTAAGTTCATTTGAGCCCTCAAATTGTGTATGGTGTTTTGTGTCGTTGGACTGCACCTAAAATTCAGCAAGATGTTTTTATGTGTAAATATCTTGTTTTGTGAAAATTCGAGTAGGGGTGGACGCACACTCCTAGCAACATGGTTTTACCATGGATTTAACCACAAACAAAGCTAGCTTACGGCAACAAGAAAGTGGACATGGTCAAAATTATGATTAAGGGGATCCCAAGCATATTATGTTGGCATATTCACGTGTTGTGAATAAGGGTGGTTTCTTCTGATCATTACTTGAGTATTACTTTTTATGTTTTCTTGATCTTTGGTGATGCCTAAGCCAAGGGTTAAGACGGGTTACCTGGCTCGCCATGCCAACAATGAAAGATAAAGATAAGTGCAGTCTATACGTGTTTACATTTCTTGTGTTGATGCTTTGATTGTTTTATTTATATATGCTTGTTGTTTCTGTATTTTATCTTGGTATAGTCTCATGACCACTCATTCCTCACCAGGTAAAGACGACACGGAGGTTTAATTAGGTCGATCGATTTGCCACAATTCAAGAAAGAATCAAGAGTTGCGAATAGCTTTTGATTCGATTTTTTGTTGTATTGTAGTCTTCCGCTGCTATGTCGCTTAGTAAACTTTGATGTTTATGTGATGTTTGAAGTCTAGAAAATGGTTTGAAGTTTGTAATTTCCATGTTTAGAAGTATATGTACATGTATAGATGTTTTGTGTTATGTATATAGAAGTGTTTCTAAAGTTGTAAGATTTATTTTAGTATTGTTTATTTACAATTCTACATGTACATTAGGTTAGATAATAAGAACATGTATGCCCTTGTACTCTATATCTTATAGTACGACATCATGTATCATCTTATATTATATATATATAAGATGGAGCATGACATTCCTCTCTATCCTCGTACCTTCCTCGGAGTCCTATTTTCAGGTCGTTATATCTTTCCCCCTTATTTGGAGTTCATCCCGAACTCGATCGTGCCATTCTCTCATCACTTCCGGCTCCACTTCTCATGTTGCTTTCTTACAATGTGTTTTGTCCTCAAAACTTATAATGTATTAAACTCTTATTTTAGTAGTTTCTTTAAATATCGGGTTATTACATTAAATGTCATCCAGCCAATATAATTGAAGTTTAAAATAATATAAAATATATTTTTTGGAAATAACAAAATTTAGAAATTGTCTAAGAATAATCATGAATAGTTTATAATAAGTAGTTTGTGTCTCTTTTTGTGTAACCATTTTGAACTCCTAAGATTTAATTTTGCAATTTTAAAAATTTTGGTAAATTGTTTAATTATTTTAAAGTTACATGATCAAATACAAACATAATTCTATTAGTGATATATTTGAAATATTAATGAATGTTATAATCAATTTTAAATGACTTTGAATATTTAAATATCAAATATCAAATATACATTTATAAAACTTTGAAAACATAGTCTATAAATGATTATATCGTTTACTCAAAATTTATAAAGTGATATAAAAGAATATTCTCAAGAAAACAAAATTAATTAAATTGACATTCATACAAAATAAAATGAACTAATATATTGTTATATTTTCCTTAAGTATATTTAGTAATTAGTTTATCATATTGGAAATTATTCATTAGATTATATCCTCAAAATAATATATCATCATTTAGTATATAATTGCTCAAATCCTACATTATTCTTTTTATTCTTTGCCTTATTACCAAACTTGATCAAATACTATAATCTATGGAGAACAAGATATTTTTGTTTCTGAAATTATTTATAGTAAGTTGTATTTTGTGTATAAAAAATACTATTTAATATTTTTACAAATATTTAATAGAAAAAGTACGAGGATTTTTAAAAAATACACTTATTTTCAAATCTCCATTTTAAAACTACACAATTTTTAAAAGTCCTTTAAAAATTACATTTTTTCAATTTTTTTATTCTAAAATGTATTAATAATAAATCAAAGTTATGAGTCAGTTTTTAATTATAACAAATTCACATTATGCATTGAAGTAAGAAAACAACGAAATTGTCGTAGTCGGATCCTGCATGACACCACCAAACGAAATTTTCAACGAACATGATAAGAAATTGAAAAGTTCATTGTTTGAAATTAAATTTAATCTCTCTATGTGATCTAGTCTAAAAATATTTTGGGTGTTTATTTTTAGATCAATCAATTT
>RWGZ01001180.1:61815-248360 GCA_009725065.1 Utricularia reniformis | reverse complement strand
AGTGGGCTGCAAGTGTTCGTTTTGATTATTTAAGTCGGCCCAACTGCTATCGGGCTTCACCCATTACAGGGTACCCGGTCCTAGAGTTCTCATCAATACAGAAAACCGAAATCAATTGGAATATCAAAGGCTTGATGCATTGGTTTATATTCATTACAATTTAATGTTGAAAGATAGGTAGTTAAACATTTAAATTGTTATTCTCACTTAACATGTATATATTTTATATTGATGTTTTTATTTCCCTAAACTTTTAGATGGACTCAAAAGTTGGTATGTTTTGATCCTATTGATATTGAAAGTATCGACGATGATTATACTTGGGTTGGTGATGCTGAGGAAGAAAAATTACTTAACAACGATGATATCGAGAATATGTTGTTTAATGAATTGAATCCTCCAAGGGAGGTTAGTGGATGTCCTCGGCCAAGGGAAGGTTGGTATACTATGATATATCATATCCTTACATATAAAATTGATATTTAATTTTTGATTTTTATTATTTTAGGTGAAAATATTGTAAATGGTTTAATTGATTTGGATGTTTAAGATACAACTCTCAATAGTTTCAACATACGTGACTACATTGGCGATGAATTTGATAATAGAAATTGTATTGAAAATGATGAAGGTGACAATTATATTTGGAGGACCTAGTACTTTAGAACTTTTGATCTTTGATGTTGTTATATGTATGCATCTTCATCATATTTTATGAGAAGTACGAGCGGATATTATAAATGCATATGATTTTGTATAGAAATTGTATCTCTCGTTTTCTTTTATGGTTTAGTGATACTCCATAACATGAAAATGCTTTTTGGTTGCAACGTTATTATTGATTCTTAATATAAAATATGAAAACAATGTATTTTGACATTACAATTATATTTTTTTATAATGTCATTACATTTTGTGCAAAACTGAATTAATAACGATTCAACAATGGTTCAGTGATCCAATAAAAATTACGGTTCAATGAACGAAACGTATTTGATAACATTGTGAACCATAAGACCTCTTTATATAGATGAGGTGGTTGAGATAACTAAGGTAACTACCAAATATTTTCCAATATTTGATCATATTCAAATATATGAATTTTCCATAATCAAATCATATATATATGTCCATATATACTGATTTTATATGATCTTGTTTCCTTGAATATCTTCTTCCATAATCAATGATCATCCTAGACCAATTGATCCTGCTATGTCTCAGTTCCGTTCTTGACCGATTATCTCTATCTCATATCCTCGAGCCAGTCCCTTGACACCTTCGACATTGTGTGCTCGGTTGTCTTGACCGATCGGCACCAAGACCGACCGCCCTATTATTGTGCCCAATCGACTACAACATCGATCGTAATACAAGTGCACCCGCTCGAAAACAATACATATCTCCACACTTAACAAGTTGTACTCGAGTATGAGGGAATGCGATTAGCATCTCTGTAAGTTGCTTGCAACATCTCCACTATCGAGCCCCTTATGAACATACGATCAGAAGCCCGACCTATTTGTTTTCTTGCACTGATAGCATGCGAGCATCGTATTTGATACGTATGCCACTTCGAACAAGTACATGTTTAGGGTATGAGATCAACTGTATGAATGTAAGTCTTATGGTTACGGCCCGTGTCCACCTCTACTTCCATAAATTGGCGATCGACATCCCACATCTTCAAAGTATGGTACTCTACCTCTCTTTTGGCATGCCTATTAAATTTATTAACCGCTTCAGTCAACAATTGGGTGGTGCATGTCATTCTTTGGATCTTTATTCGTCTCTTCCAGAAATACTCGTTAGCTTGATAAAATGTCACCATAACTATTTTGGTAATAGGTAATCAACGTGTAACTTTTAGGACACCATTTATGACCTCGACCTGGTTCGTGGTCAATGTGCCGCACCTTTTCCCACCATACTAAGTCAGTGTCCACTTCGTAATATCTTTCCGCTCCTGCCAACAAATGCCTCTGGACTAATTCTTGCCATGTTATACTCATATTTGTAAGCTTTGAATTGGGCACCGTTGTAAGCAAATTTTTCCAGTTCGGTGCTCTTGAATGCGGTGAAGAGGTTGGAGTTAAAGTGACCTAAACACCATCGATGGTGTAAATGTGCGTTTTGGAATGCAACTATTTTGCTCACTGTCTCCATGATACCTATGGTGTTGGGAAAATTCCTTCCTTCCCGAAGAAGAAAAGAATTTCTGTTATCTGTGGTCTCCCGTTATCCGGGGTCGGATCGATTTAATGCGATGAGAACCGAATGTAAATGAAGAAAGGTAAAAGACACAAGATTTACCGTGGAAACCCAAGACCGGGAAAAAACCTCGGCCTGAACTCACTATCACAAGAAGAATAGAATTGATTGATTACAATTGTCTTTATGAGGCCTCTATTTATAGAGTTCAACTAAGATCTAATCTAGAAAATATTCTACCGAATATTCTACAATATTCTATTTTCATATCTTTGACCGCATCTTCCATATATATATAACAAGATATATTTGCATATATTCTTCCATATGTATCTTCAGAATATATCTTCATATCTTCTTTCAGATATATCGCCAACAGAATATATCTTCATATCTTTTTCCATATATATATAACCAACAAGATATATCTCAATATTTTCTTCCATATATACAACCAATAAGATATATCTCAATATCTTATTCCATATATTTAATGCGTCAATTAAGGAAAGATATTTCCCCTCGATACTCTCGAATCCCGATCTAAGTTTAATCCGACCTCTATCAAATAAACTCATCACAATCGTCCGATCGATATCCTTAATAGATCCGAGATCCATCAAGTCGATCAACATCACCGCTTCATGTTAGGTTTCCCCTGGTTAGTCTTTCACCATCGAGCCCTTCGATTATCACCCGACCTCCATTCCTAACATATGGCCCTATCGGATACTATACATGTCTCTCGTATCTTGATAATAAGTGTCTGGAGTATCTCTAGGAACCAAGTCCAAGCTCGAGTGCTTTTCGAGTCGACAAGTGCATTGGCAATTGGAATAATGTGACAATTACCATCTTTAGCTATATCAACCAACAATTTATGATTATACCTATGATTATTAATACATGAATGGCATAAGAATAATGAATGATTTTGTGTAAAACAGATGTCATGTATCAACAATAAAGATTAATGAATAATTGTACCTTGCATACATATGTGTACCGTCGCCAGACGCAACTGGGTCATAATATTGGAATACATCAATACAAAGCTTGAACGAAGAAAAAATATTGCATCATGTAGTTTAATGATCTCAAGGTAGTCTCATATAGTTGCCAACATACAATTGTTCCGTTTTTCATATGCAACATCTCATTGAACGGAGATTAAAGTTTTTTCATCAAAGATTCCCATGAAATGTAGACCATTTCAAATGCATGTTGTAGTACATACAATGCATGCTCGTATTTAACATTCAGTATGTAATTCACCTTCATATGAGTCTGTACGGTCTTCAGCTTGATACATGTGACACAATGTTTAAAATTACATTTTCACAAGTCTTAAATGAACTAGCATAAAACATTACCATGATGAAGGGTTTCATCTCGAATATAATGAAATTTTGTGACATGTTATGATGACTCTCCTTTAGTAATATGTTGTCACATGTATGATTGTACTCATATATAGATATATGACATATATTATACCGTGCCCAATATATTGCTCTCAAATTGAAATGATCGACACCATGCATACATTTGATTAACCATTTATCTGATCCGCTCTCTATGACTATATATTGCAACTTTTTCGAATATCGAAATGTGCAGTACAATACTGAAGGTGAAACTTATCTTTGAACATCATTTTAACAACTTGAATTGGTTCTTTTATGTCATACTTTGTATACCTAAGACGACTAGACATCCATACGATGGATCGCATGCTACCGACGACACAACAAACGTTGAATACATTTCACTGATTTCCTCGTCAGAGCAATTTAGTCATTGAATTAATCCACTGCCCCTATCGACTGTCATTGTTAATTCGCTAGTGCCCCCTTTGGTTATATCTTCATTATCTTGTTCGTCATCTGGATAACTTTCAGGCTTCGTATCTTCCTCACACCCTTTCTCGTGCCCACCAGAAGTAGAGGCACCACTAGGGCTGTTACACGATCCGAACAGTTCGTGAACAATATGTGTTCGGCTCGTATGTGATCGTGTTCGCTCGTTCGAATAAAAATATGAACATTGTTCGAACATTATTTTTTGTTCGTTTAAAATTTGAACGAACATGAACATTTTCGTGAACAAATGTGAACGTTCATGAACAAATATATTATTTAAATTAATTTTTATTATAATAGATTATTATAGTATTTATGTTTAAAAAAATTTACAAAACTCTAATTTTCACTCATTAACTCTAACGGCGGCTGAGAATCACTTCTCAACTCTTCATTTGATTCAAAAAGCTGAAAAGAGAAGACATTTGATATTCTGCAAAACTCTTAAAATGTTAAATATGGAGCAAGACGAATGTTCATCACCGTCAATGAATCCTTTGGATGAAGTTAATATTTTTTATGATGAACCAATTTCTACATAAAATGGAGATGAATTAGAACATGAAGAACCTTTAGATGAATTTCGCATAAATAGTACAAACTTGTTCGAACAAATCGTACGAACAATGTTCGAACAAATCGTACGAACAATGTTCGAACAAGCTATTCGAACGAACATGAACATTCACTTAATAATTTGAACAATGTTCGAACATATTTTCACGTTCGAATAAAATATGAACGAACATGAACACGTTCGAATAAAAATATGAACGAACATGAACACAGTGCGTTTGGTTCGTTCGGATCGAATAACAGCCCTAAGCACCACCGCCATAAACTGATTCTTACTGGTAAATATCATGATTCATAGGGGAGAATTTCCACAATAATTATTATTAGAGATATCAATTACATAAATAAGTATCTTTCCAAAACTATTACAATACTAATAATCTTTCTATATTATATTATTATTTATTTACTTTTATTTTTCATATGGAATAATATAAAACTTTAAGGACTTTTTTGCAAATTACACTTTTATTATTTTATTAACATTAATAAAATTAAATCCTGCCAAAACTATATCCTCCCATAAATTTGCTGCCATTAAAAAAGAATGGAAATAAAAGGAATAATAATTATCTTTCTTTCAATAGATTGATTGGCTTAAAGGAGACTCATGATAAACAACTTAAATTGAGCCATTATACCATCAGTGGTAAGAAATTAAGTATTTGGATTTTTCTCTTATTTTTTAATCGGAGTTACAAACCAAAGATAAAGTAGCGAGGAGGTTAGGAAAGAAAAACTGTTGGACGAAAATAGATTTTACTTTCTTGAGGTGCATATTATTCTTGTGATGTCTTCTGATTTCGTTGTTGTTCTGTTATTTTGGGATGGAAATATTATTAAGGTTGGCGATCACGATATCTATGATAGAGCTCCAAGTGATTCCACAATATTTTCTCGAAACATTACGTTCTCCGAGTTATTAATTAACTTACGTGAAATTTTGGAAATGCATGGTCATTCAAACCTCTTGAAACTATTTGTGCAATAGATGGCGAGCGAAGGTTCAGGTCGGCAACCTCATTTTTTCATAGTATTGATAGCGATGATATTCTATCTTATATGATGAATATAAATCGCAATGCTATGGGAATTAATTTGTATATTGTTGAAGTTTTATTGCCTCAATTATCAGAGTCAATTCCATTATCAACACAAGAATATATTTCCACATATATTTTTTGTATTATTCCTATATTAAACTTATATTTATGTAGATCAAAAAGACAAAGATGAGACAAATGCCATGTATATTGAACAATCTGATTCATATGAAGCTTTTAATGAAGAGTTGGATGATAAAAGTGATGACTTAGATGATGAAGAGTTTTTAGAAAATGAAGTTCTAAAAGGTACAATATTAGATGACGATCCAAATGAATCTGCAGAGGTATTTAATATTAAATCTAGTCAATCACATATTTGGAATCCAAGAACATTATTTCTTCCTTTTATTCCTTCTATATTGGTTGATTCTATTGATATTCCATCTCAACATAAGAATAGTATTGCAAGAGGACATGATTTTGACAAATATATGTTATTTGACAAACAAATTGAGTTCAAAATTGCAGTTCAACGACATTGTGTTTGTGTTCTTCAACGGCGTTATCATGTATATGCTAGTACTAAAAAAGTGTGGGAAGTGCGATGTCCACATAAGGGTTTTTGCAGATGGAGAATAAAAGATGTATTTTGGAAAAGATCTCAAATGTGGAAAGTATCTAAAATTCAAAATGAACACATATGTTATATTGGAATGAATTTATCTCTCGAGCATAGAAATCTCACTATTGATATGATTGCTTCATAAATACTTAGAGATTTTCAAAATGATCCTTCAATTTCTATTCGCGAGGTTTGTCGTTTTATTAAAAGAGAATTCAACTTTGATATTGGCTACATCAAAACTTGGCAAGGGGTCAAGCGAGCAACAAAGATTTTGTATGGTGCATGGGAAACATCTACTACCAAATTGCCTTCGTTTTTAAAATCTGTGGAACAATCAAATCCGGGTAAAACTACATTTATAAATTTCAATTTATATTATAATGATTATTGATGCATCTTTATTGTTTTTATTGTAGGTACTATTATCAAATACAAGAACTTGTTATCGACAGATGGTTCGCCAATGATGCATTACGTATTTTGGGCTTTTGAACCTTGTATTGATGCATATAAGTATGGTCGACCAATTATCACTGTTGATGGGACACATCTCTACACACAATATTGTTATAAACTTCTAGTTACAGTGGCACTTGATGCAGGTGGGCATCTTTTGCCATTGGCATTTGCATTAGTGGATAAAGAATCAACTGATGCTTTGTATTGGTTTTTGGATCTTATTAGCACATATATAGTATGCAATGAAAGGAGAACATGTCTTATATCTTATAGAGGATTAGGTTTGATGTCAACTTTACCATTAATTTCAGCTTTCAATGAACCTCTAGGATGTTATCGATTTTGTATGAGGCATTTGGCATTTAATTTCAAGAAAATATCATAGTGTGTATGTAAGGAATTTATTTTGGATTGCTGCTTATGTTGAAAATGTGAAGAAGTTTGAAATTGCTATAGAAAGAATTCGAAAAGCAAATCAAGAAGCATATGATTGGTTGAATAATATTGACCCACAAAGGTTGATATTTTCACATGCTAATGGTTCAAGGTATGATTTATGTTTTTTCAATTGTCATTAGAAAATAATAATATAATCCATACATGTATGGATCTACAACTTCAAATTGGGCTGAAAGTATGAACAATGTTCTAAAAGGTGCTCGCCGACTACCACCGATAGCTATTGCTCAAACAACGTTCTCAAGATGCATTGACTTTTTTCAACAACATAGAAAAACGATAGAAAACTTGAGAAGTGACTTGCATTTGTGGCCTTAAAAAGTTTATAATTTGTACACTCGTTGGGATAAAAAAGCAACCAAGCACAATGTTCGAGCATATAATATGATTACTAAGACAACCTCAGTGACAACCCCGGGAAAGTCAGGCAAAGCTCCACATATCTACTTTGTAAATCCTAATGATCGATCTTGCTCATGTGGAAAATGGTTGACATATAAGTTGTCTTGCTCACATGCTATGCATGTTTATTTATATTTTATTCAACTTAATATTCATTATATTTCTTATCTTTATTAAGTGTGTGTTTTATTTATAGGTATGTAAGTTTTATAAAGTTGATCCATGTCAATATGTGTTAGATGAATATGCTATTTCTAATCTACAAGCCACATGTGCATACCAATTTGAATTTCCGTTAGATACATTTTGTTCTGATGATGCTTCTTTTTTCTTGGTGCATAATCATGAGCGTCGTGCAGAAAAACGTGCTGATAGATATCGAATTACCAGATTTCCATGTGCAATTGATCGACATCAGAAGAAACGTTCAAGAAAATAATTATGGTATTGTGTTATAAATTTTATTTGTTTTTTATTGAATAACTTATATACTTATGAGTTTTTATATGTTTTGGTTTCGATATTTTATACGTTGCTACCAGAAGATATCTTAAATATTTTTAACATCATAAACATTGAAAATTATTTCATTTTCATCTTTATTATTATAATATTTTTGTTTGATCGGACATGAAATAATGAAATACCAATAATAATAAAGATGAGATTTGATTTTATTAATGTTAATAAAAGTGTAATTTGCAAAAAAATACTTAAAGTTTTATATTATTCCAAATGAAAAATAAAAGTAAATTAATAATAATATAATAAAGAAAGATGCTTATAGTAATAGTTTTGAAAATATGCTTATTTATGTAATTGGTATCTCTAATAATAATTATTATGAAAATTCTCCTTGATTCATAGCTTCTTACCGAACGTATAGTATTTAAATAAATAATATTATATATCAATTAAACTAATAGATATTCATTAATGTATAAATTAAATAATTATGAAAATTTAAAATTTAATTTAAAAATTAGAGGTGAGATATATGAACAAACTCACATTTTATTTGTATTAATCTATCAGCAATCGTTGACCAAAGATAGCCTACGTGGCTAATTTGAGCGTTCGTTGAATGCGAAAGCTATCTTTTTCCACCAACTTTTTGGAGTTCCACGTTGGAGGAACACTCAAATTAACTACATAAGCTTTCGGTGTCTGATGATAGCTGATAATATTAAAAAAGTATACCGATTTTTGTCTAATATTCAACCAAATTAACCACGTCTCCAGCAGCCTAGATAGACGAATTACGAATAGGTAGATTTTGAAATTGGAGGTCTTTTCAGGGGTAGAAATGTCACATTAGGCGGGACCCACATTTTTCTAAATTCTAATTCCGGATTTCGTCTGTGTTTTTCTTTTTCATTCTACACGAGTCCGGCACTCGCCAGTACACCGCCTCGGCATCTTTCTTCTGTTTTTTTCACACCGTTTGATGACTGTGGTTTCAATTTTGGCTTATTCGCCATGTCACCGCCGTATATCTCCACCGCAGCCGTCGTGTTCTTTTTGTTGCCAGTGCCGTTTTTTGCCGCCGTGGAATCATTCCATTCATGTTCAAGTCCGGTGAAGGTGACCGAATGCCCACCTTTCCCTTTTCCTTTGATGTTCCCCTTCTCCAATTTGGCTGGCTGCGGTCACCCTTCTTTCCGAATTCACTGCTCTGCGACTTCCAAGGCGGTGATTTTAATCAATGATCTCTCCTTTTCCGTAGTTCAATACGACCGTAACTCCACCTCACTCACAATTTCTCTAACGACTCATGGCGTATCGAAATCTGGTGTTTGCTCATCTTCCGCTACTGTTTCCTCTCTTAGTAAACCCATTTCCTTTACTGGGTCACCGTTTCGGGTGTCAGATTCGTCGTGTTCTCGTCTTTCTGTTCTACGTCCCTGCGAAACGCCAGATCTTCCTAATTGCACCGCTTGTTCTTGGGAGTGCAAGCTTATTAAAAACCCTGTACACCTTATTCGCGATTGCAGGGGATTCTCCATGCGCCGCCGTGAAGCCTTCCAGCCAGAATGCCCTAATGATGTTCTAGGGGTTGTTGACAGAATGTTGAAAATTGGATTAGAGGTTCAATGGGATGAAAATCAAGATCCTTATTTCTCAGGCTGCAAAACTTGCAGAAATTCCAAGGGATTCTGTGGGTACAATTCTTCTAATCCAAATAAGCCATTTCTTTGTTACTCACCCCAAGTAAGAATCCATAGCCAAACGCCGATTACTGTCCCCATTTACACTGCAGCTTTTTTGTTTCTCTGTATCTTGATAGCTCTCTTGCTCGGATTTGCTATTTTCCGGTCAAAAACAAGCTACGCTATTGATGATGACCCAACTATGACTTTCCTCCGCCGCCACCGCTCCTCTCGCTTACTTCCTCCCGTCTTCACCTTCGAGGAGCTTGATTCATCCACCGATCACTTCGATTCCCAAAGAAAAATAGGAGATGGAGGTTTTGGGTCTGTTTATTTAGGCAAACTACGTGATAATCGTCTGGTTGCCGTGAAATATCTTCATGAACACAAGTCAGGTACAGAATCAGCTGAAAGGGGTTACTCAAAGAAGTCTTTTTGCAATGAGATTTTGATATTATCTTCAATTAACCATCCTAATTTGGTTAAGCTTCATGGATATTGCTGCGATCCAAGAGGACTTCTCTTGGTCTATGATTATGTTCCCAACGGAACTTTGGCTGATCACATTCACTGTTCATATAAAAGGGAGATTTTGCCGTGGATTACTAGAGTTGATATGGCATTTCAAACGGCTGTCGCCATTGAATACCTTCATTTCTCCGTAATCCCACCTATTGTTCACAGAGACATTACTTCATCCAACATTTTTGTTGAAAATGACATGAGAGTAAAGCTAGGTGATTTCGGGTTATCAAGACTGCTAACTCTCCCAGAATCTGTTGTCGGTTTGGAGAAACTTTCAGGTAGCGGCATCTGGACAGGGCCTCAAGGTACACCAGGGTACTTAGACCCTCATTATTATCAGTCATTCATGCTGAATGAAAAGAGTGACATTTACAGTTTTGGAGTTGTGTTGTTGGAGCTGATTACTGGATTGAAAGCTGTAGATGCAAGTAGGGAGAATGGTGAAGTGGGTCTAGTTGATTTAGTTGTTCCCAGAATACAAAAAGGTGTTTTAGAGGAGGTTGTGGATCATGTCCTCGTTATGGATAAGGATGTAATGGAGGGTGTAAGTGCAGTTGCAGAGCTCGCTTTCCGGTGCGCTGCTGTGAATAAAGATGATCGGCCAGATGCAAGGGAAGTGGTATCCGAGCTGAAGAGAATAAGATGCCGTTGTCTTGGCGGGAGTGGGGTTTTGAGGGGTTCAAACTATGCTAGTAATTTAGCAGACATTCATCAAGGTTAGTTTTGTATGAGTTTTAAGGGATTCATTCGTATAACACAATGAATCATATGGATGTAATAATGTCTGACGAACAAGAGTAAGCACACAAAACCCACAACTACAATGAGCGAAATGTCATTGTATCATAACACACTTAATTGAAATATGCAGCTTTTAAATCACTGGCTTTCTGACCACAACTTGAAGCTTCTTCACTTCCCAACATTGTAAAAACCCACAACTACAATGAGCGAAATGTCATTGTATCATAACACACTTAATTGAAATATGCAGCTTTTAAATCACTGGCTTTCTGACCACAACTTGAAGCTTCTTCACTTCCCAACATTGTAAAAACCCACAACTACAATGAGCGAAATGTCATTGTATCATAACACACTTAATTGAAATATGCAGCTTTTAAATCACTGGCTTTCTGACCACAACTTGAAGCTTCTTCACTTCCCAACATTGTAAAAACCCACAACTACAATGAGCGAAATGTCATTGTATCATAACACACTTAATTGAAATATGCAGCTTTTAAATCACTGGCTTTCTGACCACAACTTGAAGCTTCTTCACTTCCCAACATTGTAAAAACCCACAACTACAATGAGCGAAATGTCATTGTATCATAACACACTTAATTGAAATATGCAGCTTTTAAATCACTGGCTTTCTGACCACAACTTGAAGCTTCTTCACTTCCCAACATTGTATAAGCTTTCTCCTGAACAAAAAATAACTAGTAAGAAGACACCTAGTCGTTGAGATTTTCGATGAAAAAACTTTTACCAGAAGTGACCACAAGAATGGTGCACCTTCCCTCTGCCTCAGCTGTTTCTTAATAGCTTTAATTGCTTCACAAACCAACATATGTAATCAGGAAACTTGGTAAAAAAAACTGATCATAAGCTTTGCTGAATTTGCTTCTAGTATTTAATTACCTGATTGGGCATCTCCAAAGGTCATCAGTAAACTGATGTGCATTGCCACAAATACATCAAGCTGTTCGTCCGATGCACCGATTATCTAAAGGAAAACCGGAAATCAAGCATTGTTCTACATTGTAAGTTAAGAGAAAGTTAAATAGTTACCTTATAATCCGTTGCTTCAAATTCATGCCCAAGAAGGTCCATTGCTCTACTGAAGTTGCCCTTTCCATATTCATACACAGCTTCGGCTAGCTGCAAAATTAATCGAATCATTTTACACAGCCTGCTAATGTTAAAACTGAGAGGCAAAACAGACCAAGATTGCTCCTTTCATCACTTGCTGCTTCTTCTTGCTCATCATGGAAAACCTATAGCAGTAGAAATATAAATTGAGTATGTTTTCTAGCAAATTGGTAAATCATGAAACGACCAGATCACCTTGATTTCAAGCCATTCAGTAGATCTTCAGCTTCAGTTATTTTCCATGTATGTGATAAAGCCCACAGTATCAAAATGTCGAGATGCCACTCGATAAACCAAAGGGTCTGAGACATCAAAACCGCAGAAAGTTGTCAGTTTTCAATAGTGCAATAAAAAATGAAGCACGAACTCAAGCTATGCAATGAGGATGCCTTATCGTCATTCGCCACTCACTTGATCCGTCATACGTTGCGCTAAATCCTTCAAAATATCCTCAAACAATTCATGGCTGCCTCTAATGTACACATGAAGCAGCAAACCCAGTGCGTGTAAGTAAACCTGTATACCCGAGATGCAACAATTTTGGCAAACATTTCAATGAATCGACTATAAGTAACTATTGCATACCTCAGCTGGTGTAGAACCACTTCTCTGCAATTCTTTGCATATTCGTTTGTCGTAAATATATCGAACTTTTTCTAATGGGGCATAGCCTTCCAAGTAACATAGAGCAACATGCCACCAGTTGTGTGCATACCTATTCAGACAGTAGGAAGCTGCAAATGAGTAACATAACATTTTTTCCGACAGAACAAAACTTTTACGACATACATAAATGATGATAAAGGATTCCATGCTCCGGAACAATCTTCCATGAATTCAACTGCTTCTCTGAAACGACATTGGTATTGATAAACATGGCAAAGCTGCATGTAATGTAGAAAAT
Source organism: Utricularia reniformis (assembly GCA_009725065.1). Classification (NCBI taxonomy): domain Eukaryota; kingdom Viridiplantae; phylum Streptophyta; class Magnoliopsida; order Lamiales; family Lentibulariaceae; genus Utricularia; species Utricularia reniformis. The sequence continues at coordinate 235,260 of RWGZ01001180.1, read as the reverse complement.
AATGAAAAATAGTTAGGAAAAGTAGTTCTAAGATAATATTAAAATTCCAAATCTGGAATCAAGACAAACTCACAGCATGCTGTGACCATGCATCATTCATGTTGATCTCAAATCCTTTTTTTCCGGCTTTTTCTGCATCTTCAATTCGACCAAGCTCCAATAACGGAAAGGCAAGCATGCCATATACATAATCCTCAGTATCATTTACAGGCAGAACCTGTTGCAGTCAAAGTTCAATGAAGACAAATGCACCAAGTTATTGCAACAAATGTTAAAAAATCTCACTTTAACAATAAATGGTTTGGAAACAAATGTTAAAAAATCTCATTAATGTAATAAGGGAAACATTGATTGAAACAAATTTTTTCATTCATTCTCCAGCATCTTCTTCCCATACAGGTGAAATCAAGAAGTTAATCTTCACAATTTTGTGCCCAGTAATTAGAAACCGACATATAAATAATCTTGCTATTGTAAGAGTGGAAGTACCTGCTCTACAAGCTTCAGTGAAATATCAGGTCGACCCATGTAAAAGCATATGATTTGAACCCTCTTTAGCGAGGCAAGATCTCTTGGAAAATCTTTCAAAAGCTGTAGACAAAAAAAATAAGAAAAGCCAAAAGATTCTTTTAAGTTCCAAAACAAAGCATTTTATAACTCTCAAGTAAACACTGTTTTATTACCATCACAGCAGATGGACAAACTTCGCTGACGGCTTCAAGAAAATTAACATGAAAATCACCTTAGAGTACAGCTCTACGACAAGATCATCATCTCTTTCAGGGGACAATGAATGCACAACCGCTTCATATACTGTTTTTTCATAGGCAGTAGCATGTTCCTGGAAAGTGTCAATAATAAAAATGAGAATGTGCATTTCCAAGAACGAAAATCCTGGCTTAAGAGTTATCATATTTCTTACAAGATTAGAATTGGCAGCATCAATAAAAGGACAGGCTCGAGAAGAATGAATCGAACCGAGAAAATTGGCAGCCAAAATATTTCCAAGAACACATTCAGGATCACTCTTCGGAGCTTCAAGTATCACTGACCTTTTCCGTCCATAACTAAGCAACTATGCACCTCAAAAAGCACATAATTAAAATTAACAATAAGTTTAGAGTTTTCAATCCGGTTCAACCATCAACCAGTACGAACGACATTGATGGTGCTTAACTTGTTGAGTTTATCGCAAATTGGTTTTATAAGTTGAATATATTAGGTTTATAAATGTGATGTTGAATCATATATTAACTCTTTTAAATGTGTGACCTTCCGTTCATATACACTCTAATTTAATTTCAAAGTACCTTGTCACATTTTGTTTTATAATTATCTCCGTTAAAGTTCAATATAAACAGGACAAAAGAAGAAACATCTGGATGTTCTAGACAAAACATCAGTCCGACATACTGATCATACAAGAGGCTACGTTCAGAAAATGTACCATTACAAATCAAAGAAATCCGTTCCTCATCATAATTCAAACAGTGTGCTCTAACAAAAATAAAACTTCTTGTAATCAAAATAATAAAGGGTTGATACTTGAAAGTCTACCTCGTGATAGTAAGTATTTATGGCGGATATGCAAGAATCTGAAGAAGTCCTGACTTCGTAACCCCATCTATCCAATTTCGTTTCTCGTCCCATCTTCGTTGAGTTGAGTTTCCCTCGTTCTCTTTCTTCACTACCAGAGAACTAAAAGCTTAATTTTTGTCAATTCCATAAGCCCATTCTGAAAATCGGTAAAATTCCTATCGGTGACAGATTTGACTTCATGTATACTCCAACCTCTAGCAGCATCTTCATTTACATTACATTATTCATTTTTTGTAGAATGGGTTCTAGAAATAAATCATAAAATAATAAATTCTACTTGGAGTTGTTGAAACACTCAATCATTTATTAAATTAATTGTATCATATTCATCTTTGTATTTAGTAAAAACAATTATACATCGGTAGTTTCTTTTATTTTAATATGGACATTGATGAGAACTCTAGGACCAGGTACCCTGCAATGTATAAGATCCAATAATGATTGGGTCGATCCATGTGGTAAAAGCGAACTTGTGCAGCCCAGTAGCATACTTAAGATGAAATGACCCGATGTTCCGCGATGAGACCGAAGATAACTTTGGCGAAATAAAACGGTTTCTGACAGCTGACCCCCTGGTTCGGTCCAAACGGTTACAAACCCACGCGTTCCACGCTTCGGGTCTCCACACGTTTACCACGCCTCGGGCCAGATCATACAAACCACGCTTTGGTCCCGACCACGTTTTACATCGCGCGACAACAACCTCTAACAATCCTGTCAGAGGCAGTTAAGAGTGTGGATTACACACGCCATCAACTCTATAAATACAGAGCACAACGACGGAAAAAGCAGGACCTTCTGGACGCATAAGAAAAGACTGTTACCCTGCCGGAGTTCTTATTGCTTTCTTATACCCTATTATCTTCTTAAAGCCTTTGTTATATTCTGTAAGGAATCATTCGATTAGTGAACAAGCTAAGAGCTTATCTCGCTATTAATTAAGTGGTTTTTTCCCGAATTCTTGGGGTTTCCACTATAAATCGCCTTGCCTCGCTGTTATTTACATTTTTAGATCGTCTTCCCACCAAAAACAAATCATAACCGAGTTCGTTTGTTGACGAACCGGACGACTATTGGTACCCCTAAAAAGGGAACATAACAGTTTGGCGCCGTCCGTAGGGATAAGATTGATATTCTACAGTAGGTCTTAGGACTGTGCAGCCTTTCGGCCAGTTTGGCAAAGAGCCCGCCATCCACTTTGGGAAAACTTCTTCAGAAAATCAACAACTATATTAAGGTGGATGAAGCGTTGAGGCTAGGCTATCGGAAACCTGGCGGGAATTCTGAACCCGCAGGTGATCATAGGGTTTCCTACCCTAAGAAGCTGTTGCGAGAAGTAGCGCCTGTAGCTGAAAAAGAGGTCCCCCCGAAGCAGGAGGATAATCGGGTGTATTGCGAATTACATCATAATCGTGATCATCCGACCTTGAAGTGCCCGCTATTGAAAGAGACACTAGCGTCGATGAATAAAGAGAGGCCCGACCGGAACGGTCAGAAGGGCAAGCGAGCTGAATCTCCCCGAAAGGGCCATCAAGGTGATGATCGTCATAGGCCACGGGGAAGGGATAATCGGGGACAACCCAAAATTATAATGATCGGACGGAGGACCGACGGTCTCCTCCTACAGAACAAGACAGAGGCCAACACGGTCGAGAGAACCGTGGTCAGGGCCAAAGAAGAAGATGGCGGGGCCGAGGCGGCAGAGCCCCGCAAAACGAGGATGGAAGACAAGAGCAGGTCGCTCCTCCACGTGCTGAAAGAGGTGCCCAACCTCCTCAAAATGAGGCGGCACCCAGAGAAATAGTCGGAGATATTTATGTTATCTCCGGTGGTTTGAGGATAAATGAATCAGTCCGGGATCGAAAGAGGACAGTGCGCGGAGACTCCGCTGAGAGCTCCGAATCTGTGGCGCTGGTTAAGTATGATCCAACTGAGCGGTCCTCGCCCTTCGGGGAGGACATCACTTTCACTATAGCCGATCGGGAAGGTATTATCGATCCATGCGATGATCCCCTTACCATTACTGGAATCATTGGGAATCGTCGTGTTCACAGGATTTTAGTGGACACCGGGGCTTCGTGCAATTTGATGAAGCGCGAAGTTGCTGAAATGTTGGAAGCTGCTGCTTATGACCTCCCGATCGCTAATATAACTCTCTGGTCGTTTGACCAAAGAAGCGTCATTCCATGCGGGAAGATTTTATTCCCAGTTACCCTTGGAGAACCATCCAAGGATCGATCGGAGGATTTGGAATTCATTGTCGTTGAAGTCGACTTGGCTTACAACGGCATTATCGGACGGATATGCCTCAGTAAGTTCGAGACGGTCCCTTCTACTTATCATATGATGCTCAAATTTCCCTCCATTCATGGAGTTATTTCTATAAAGGGGGATTAAAAAGTAGCTAGACAATGCTACATGAGCTCGTGCCGAACATTGGCACCCATCAAGAAGGCCCGGGTGGATTTTCTAGAAGAGCCACCGCACCCGAGGCAAGCAATGGAACCCGTGGGGTTCAAGTTGATTAATCTGGTTGAGGATGACTCAACCAAAACTACTCGCATCGGGGCACACTTAGCCCCTGCTTTTGAAAAGGAGCTGATCCACCTACTGAGAAGCCATGTGGATATATTTGCCTGGACCCCGGACGATGTTCCGGGAATTGACCGATCCGATAATGAGCATCGGATCAACACCGAGCCTGGAATGAAGCCTGTAAGGCAGAAGAGGAGACGTTATTCTCCCGAAAAAATCGAGATCATCCGGGCTGAGGTGAACAAGTTGCTACGGTCAGAATTCATCAGAGAGATCAACTATACTAAATGGGTTGCAAACCCAGTAGTGGTCTCCAAACCGGATGGGAAATGGCGGATGTGCATTGATTTCACCGATGTTAACAAAAGCTGTGAGTTAGATCCCTTCCCCTTGCCGCATGTTGACCGACTGGTAGATGTTGTGTCTGGCAACACCATGATGAGCACTATGGATGCTTATTCCGGGTACCATCAGATCTTTCTAGTTGAGGAAGATCAGAAGAAGTCATCGTTTATGACCGAAGATGGCGTTTATTGTTATGTGGTTATGCCGTTCGGTCTGAAGAATGCTGGAGCAACATATCAAACGTTGGTCAACAAAATCTTTAGAGAACTGATCGGCCATATGATGGAAGTATATGTTGATGATATGATTGTTAAATCTATGAATGATGAAGATCATATTTCTTATTTTTCTCGTTGTTTCGAAGTATGCAGCAAATATAAGCTCAAACTAAATCCAAACAAATGCTGCTTCGGGATCCGAAGTGGAAAATTTCTAGGATATTACGTCTCAGAAAAAGGCATAGAGGTTAACCCTGAGAAAGTGCAGGCTATCATTGATATGCAACCTCCAAAAAACAAAAGAGAATTTCATAGGCTTACTGGCCGGCTCGTTGCACTAAGCAGATTTATTTCAAAATTCACAGACCGGGCTCTGCCTTTTTTCAGAGTGCTAAGAAAAGCAAGTCATCTAGACCGGACCGAAGAATGCGATTGGGCCTTTTCTGAGCTAAAGACTTATTTAAGCACTCCCCCGGTGATGGTGAGTCCAACCTGTGATGAACCTTTGGGGTTGTATCTTGTTGTATCAGAAGTTGCCGTCAGCACAGCTCTGGTGACTATCCGAGATGACATTCATAGACCCGTTTATTATGTAAGTCATTCTCTGGTATCTTCCGAAACCAGATATTCCATCGTGGAAAAATTCATGCTGGCTTTGAAGAAAGCTGTATCCAAGCTGAAACATTTTTTTGAAGGTCGAACGGTTTATGTCTATACGAATCAACCTCTGAAAGTGGTCCTTAAACAAAAGGATTTGAATGAGAGGTTAGCAAAATGGGTTGTCAAACTCAGCGCTATGTATCCGGAATTCTTGCCCCGAAGGGCGATCAAAGCTTAGGTTCTACCCGATTTTGTGGTTGAAATGACCCGATCGGTCATATATCTAAACCAAGAGGATGATTGTTGGATGATCCATGTGGATGGGTTGACCTTCGGAGGAAGAGGAGCGGGTATTACCCTAACAACGGTACAATGTGACCTTATTCATTCCGCAGTTAAATTTTCCTTTGCTGGAACAAATAATGTGGTAGAATACGAGGCTGTATTATCGGGAATGACCTTGGCCCGAAAGATGGGAGTTATCAGAGTGCGAATGTTTTCAGACTCAAAGTTAGTAGTGGAGCAGTTCGCAGGGAGATTTGAAACTCATGATCCGAAGATGAAATTATATTGTGCCAAAGTCCTGGAATTATCCAAAAAGTTCAGTGAGTTTTCTCTTGACCACGTGCTACGAGAACAGAATAAGGTTGCTAACGCACTTGTCAGATTGGCCGTGGGCATACATGATATAGAGTCGAGTACTATTTCGGTCCATATCCAGGACCGACCTTCGGTCGAGATATCAGTGACCGAACAGTCAATTAAAGAAATCGGGGCTCTACGCCATGAACTCCAAGGCTTGAATATTAACGCTACTGAATCTCCTATGGAACCCAATTGGATGGATCCCTTTATTAAATATCTTACAAACGGCTATCTTCTTGAAGACAAGTCTGAAGCTAGAAAGATAGAAGTCCGGGCTAAGAGATTTATCCTAGTTGATGGACGATTGTTTAAAAAGAGTTTTGAGGGCCGCTTTTGCGTTGCTTATCTCCTATTGAGGCTGAAGCCGTCATGATTTATGTTCATGAAGGGATATGCGACATTCATTCAGGGGCTCGATTTTTATATCACCGTATCATCAGAGTTGGATATTTTTGGCCGACGTTGCTTGGAAATACCAAGAAATACACTAAACGATGTGTCATATGTCAGTACCATGCTCCGATCCCACAGCTGCCTGGGGCTCCCTTATCGGTCACCCCATTGCCTTGTCCGTTTGACAGATGGGGGATTGATATCCTTGGACCTTTTCCTCGGTCAATAGGGTAAAGAAAATTTTGTATTGTGGCGGTGGAATATTATTCGAAGTGGATTGAAGCAGAAGCAGTAGCCATCATCTCAGAGAAGGTTGTCAAACACTTCTTATGGAGAAATATATCATGTGAGCCACTTCTTAAGTGAGCCGCTTCTTAAGTGACCCATACACTTCTTAAGTGAGCCGCTTCGGGGTTCACCGAGCACTCATATCAGATAATGGGACCCAGTTCAGTGGAAAAAGCATACGGGATTTATGCATCAAGTTGGGCATCGCCCAACATTTCTCATCAGTGGCTCATCCCCAAACTAATGGACTTACGGAGGTATCTAACAAGGTTATCCTGAAAGAATTAAAGACCAAGTTAGAGGATTTTGGAGGAAAATGGCATGAACACATCTATGAGGTCCTATGGGTATACCGAACTACACCTCGTTCAACAACCCAGGAATCACCTTTCTCATTGGTGTATAGGTCCGAAGCTGTTAGCCCGGTAGAGATTGCCATCCGATCACCCCGGATATCTCAGTATGATGAACATATGAACGGTGAAAGGAGATTATTGGATCTTGAGATGATCGAAGAAAAGAGAGATGCGATCTATGCGCGGTTGCGGGCTTATCAGCGAACTATGGAACGTGTCCATAACAAGCGAGTCCTCCCAAGGGAATTCTTTGAAGGCGACCTCGTCCTCCAAAGCATAAAGGTGCAGAGGAACGTTGGAAAGCTGGACATAAATTGAGAAGGACCGTATCGAATATCAAAGAAACTGGAATCAAGTGCGTATAAACTTGAAACATTGGATGGTGTAGAGGTCCTCCGAACTTGGAATGTCATGAATTAAGTCGGTATTTCTTGTGAACCTTCGATTAATATGTTTGACTCAATAAACGTACATTCCTTTAAACGTTAGTAGAAAACGTAAGTTCAAAACAAATTGTTTCTAATTGAGTTATGGACCGATCTTGAAGTTGGATAAGTTAGGACAAATCTGGACTGGTGAACGAATCTTCTTATCCGCAAGGCTCCCAAGTTGTAATGATCGCTCTGACGAGTCAAATGCTCCTGCACTTGCCTAGTCCCATGGATGAGTTATAATTCTCCCAGAACTCATTACGAACTAAGGCACCCCCTTCAACGGCATTCATTCTTGGGAAATGGCCCTTGTACTTACGAAATCCGCCAAGAAAAGAGGAATGGGGGAGTCAACATATCGAAACAAAAGTTCGGTCCTATCATGGGACATATGATGAACAAAAGCTAGGCCAATATAATCTACGGGACTTCAGTAAAACCAAGGTTTGGCCGAAGCTTATATGGACTCATATTGAACCTGGACCGCGTCTTTCCCATTCAGTTGTGATCCCAAGGATGGAATAAGAGCGATCCGCATACAATATAAAACGACCGATCCAGTCAAAATTGACCTGAGTGAGCCAAGCATAATACCAGGGACCGATGGGTTGGCACCCTACAAGCATCCCCGATCTTACACTTGGTGGTTAAAACACTCTCGTTAATATGAAACATATTAGTTCACTTAAAATGTCAGTTACAATACTTTATTCTGACGATTAAAAAGATAGGAATTGAGAGGAAAAGATCTTATATTGAGAATAAAGAACAAAGCAGAGACAAAATACAGTTCAGATCTAACTAGCCTGCCCATCTTCCTTATCTTCCACTCTCTGCTCCTGCAGTTCGGTCCGGGCCGCGAGCTGCTTCAACTCTTCTTCTTGATCGGCCACCTTCTGGTTGACCGCTTTCTCCATCTTCTCAAAGAGATAGAAGAAATGGTCATCTTCTAAGACATGTTCTTCCAAAGATGGAATTATCTGAAAGTTTATATCTTTCTCAAGTGGCTCGATCGCCTTCCATCTTTCGTCCGAAGGGGAAAGCCCGAATTGCTTAGTAACCTGGTCTCGCATGTTATCCAGGTACTTAGCAATATACATCCCATGTATGTTATCCGCCAAAGCGAATAGAAGAGGGGACTGAGCGAAGCTTAGAACTGCCTCCAGGATCGAATCTTGAGCCGAAGTGCGGGTTCTGGTTAATTCTTCTTCCAAGTTCGTCTTCTCTTCTTGGGCTTGAAGGAGAAGCTCGTTGAGATTATTCCTCTTCTCGTGGGCCAGACCTTGAACTTGGTTAACTTCATCTTCTTTGGCCCGCAGCTTCGCCTCCAGGCCAGAAATTCGGCTCTAAGCTGTTTTTTCTGCCTTCTCCAGCTCAGAGACTTTGTCTGCTAAGAGCGAAACTTCCGTCCCAGCTCTTAGCAATTCATTATGCATTCGGTCCCGGTCCTCTCGTACCGTAACCAATTCACAATGTTTGATCTCAACTTGTCTTTTCGCAAGGTCAAGTTGATCCTGGACTTGTTGGAGCACAACGTTGGCACCCTGGTTATTCTCCACGGTGATGGCAGTTGTGAAAGCCTTCCTCAGCATCTAAATAGGACAATAATGTCAAAACATAAAGCTTCGGGCCTTAATGCAGAAGGAGATTACCTTAGTTGCGATGTCGAGGAAGCCTTCAACGATTTCTTCCCGAGACATGTCTGGTTGAATATTGTTTGGGTTTTGCTCCCCATAAAGGCAGAAGTCCTTTATGAATGCACTTCTCCAGGAGGTCAATTTACTCCCCTTACTAAACCTGTCCAGCAGGCCTAAGGCAGCACCCCAGTCGGAGTTGGTCTTAGTGCCGAGGCAGGTTCCTTCAAAACGATCCCCTTAGTGGGGACTGAAACATTCCCCCCTCTCTTCAGCCTTTTGAATTCCTTCGGGGCTTCTGCTTCGGTCGCCCTTTTCCCTACCGCCGATCTCCTTAGTCAAAGGCTCCCTTTGACTAAGGAGATCGGCGATAGGGAGACATTCGCCTTAAGGGTGGGACTGGGGAGAATTTTCTCAACGGGAACGGCTCCCTGCAGCAATAAAACAATTGTATCAGCACTAATGAAGGAATTATTTCTGATCTGGTAGAGGCTGGATAAGCTCAAAGAACAAATCCGATTCATTATCACCTCCTCTACCACTCCAAATACCCTAAACGCAGGCCCTTCTCCCGTTGAGGGCTGCCCTGTGCAATGCAGGGTTAATATGCCTCGCTGGTGGTGTGGATAGGGGGGTTCCTTGACCCTGATGGAACCAGCATACCCCCCGTTGCCGACTCAGTCTCCTCCGCGCTACCCACTGCTTCACGTTGTCCTTCAGAAGGATGGACCGAAGCAGCAGCCATACGCTTGAACCTTGAGCTACGCATTGTTTCATCTAAGTCTGCAAAATAAATATATAAGGATCAGGAAAGGACGGAATGAAAATGTTACTTCATACCCGATTCTTCTGACGGATCTGAACAAGAAAACATCCCCTTCTGGGCTGGGGCTCCGGTCCTACCCGCGACACCTATTTCTATCAACCTTTTCTCCCGAAGCAGTTCTGTTCGTTTAAAGTGTGCTTCGAGAGGAAGGAACATCGCAAGTGTGTTTGTGGTGTCCGGAAGGGAGGGGTTGAACCTGGTTCGGTCCAACTGGCCTATGCGTGGGTGAGTTATAAGTGGCCACACCTTTAACATATCCTCTTTTGGGACTATCATCCACACATAACAAGATTTTCACGCATGAAGAGACTCTTCTTTATCAACTATAGCGCACTCCTTGGTGCGCACCGCTATATAATATAATTTGCGACATCCTAACAGACCCTTACCTCTTCGGAACCCTACCAAGAACAAGCTGAAAAAATGTTCCAAGGCCGGGGCCATGTTCTGTTGGTGGCAATATAATATAAACGCCACTATATACACATAGCTACCCAGAAATAACGCAAAATTTGGGCAGTGAATTTCCTTAAGTACGGCTGCTACAACGGGATGCAGCGGAAAAAGTAGCCCGCACTTTAAAGAAGCATAACTAACTGGAATAGCGGAAGCCGGCACATTCATTTCCGTCGGAAGGAAACAGGGAATATTTTCCCGTCCCTTCCAAATAGAATAATGTGCCGGAATCGAAAACCTAGACCTAAACTCTTCAATATCTAACTCAGACATGACTGGGTATCTCATTTTATGAGGAGCCATGGTTTATACCTTAATGAAAATCGGTAGGAAATATGTTTGAATGCGAAAAAAAACAAGGGCGCAGAAAGCTCGATTTGGGCGATTTCTTCCTTCGCGAAATGATGATGAGGAAAAACAGTATCCAAAACCCTGATTTAAATAGTAATCTCCCGACCAATTGTGAGCTGCCACGTAATATTGTCACAAGCGGTTGCAGTATAAACACACTCATCACGCCTATTGAATAACCGAATGTGCAGAGACGCAAGTCTGGATATTAATATTTAAAAAATAACACAAATATACGCTATTGAATTTTAAATACAAATTTACTTCTCTAATTAACAAAGTGAAAGATCGGTCCCCTGGACGCTCACCACAAACAGGTACGGTCCTATATTCTCCCGAATGTATGTAAAAATTGAGTGATCGGCCTTATATCACATCTACGATGGCAATCAAACCCGAGAGGCTAGTGATGAGAACTCTAAAACCAGGTACCCTGCAATGGATAAGATCCAATAACGATTGGGTCGATCCATGTGGTAAAAGCGAACTTGTGCAGCCCAGTAGCATAGTTAAGATGAAATGGCCCGATGTTCCGCGATGGGACCGAAGATAACCTTGGCGAAATAAAATGGTTTCTGACAGCTGGCCCCCTGGTTCGGTCCAAACGGTTACAAACCCACGCGTTCCACGCTTCGGGCCTCCACACATTTACCACGCCTCGGGCCAGATCACGCAGACCACGCTTCGGTCCCGACCACGTTTTACATCGCGCGACAACAACCTCTAACAAACCTGTCAAAGGCAGTTATAGAGCGTGGATTACACACACCCTCAACTCTATAAATACATAGTACAACGACGGAAAAAGCATGACCTTCTGGACGCATAAGAACAGACCGTTACCCTGCCTGTGTTCTTATTGCTTTCTTATACCCTTTATCTTCTTAAAGCCTTTGTTATATTCTGTAAGGAATCATTCGATTAGTGAACAAGCTAAGAGTTTATCTCGCTTTTAGTCAATTGGTTTTTTTCCCAATTCCTTGGGTTTCCACTATAAATCGCCTTGCCTCGCTGTTATTTACATTTTTAGATCGTCTTTGCACCAAAAACAAATCATAACCGAGTTCGTTTGTTGACGAACCGGACGACTGTTGGTATCCCCTAAAAAAGGACCATAACAGACATATTAATCTAAAATTATCAATCAATCATTTTATCAAAATAATATTAAATGGGGACGACACAAATTTAATCGTCATAATTTATGATTTTTTAATTTTTTGCCCCAAAATTTAATGAATTTGACAATTGACATCTTAAAAATTTGATGTGGGTAAAACCAATTTTTACCTATTACAGTTTTAGAAAAATCAATCACCATAGTTTTGATTTGTGGCAATTGGGGATCTCGACCTCAAAATAGCCAATTGGTTTTCAAAGTTTATGAATTGGCAAATTCAATCTCTAATTGTGTTAATAGTTCACATTTCACAAAGTTTGAAAAACGTGTTAATTTCAATACTCATATTGTTTCATTGCTAATTTGATCCTTAAAATTTTCATAATTTGGCAAATTTACTCGCAAGCGAAATAAAAAGATAAATCTAAACACACACATATACAAATTTGATTATCATTGTGCGTTGAAAGATTATGCTCGAGCCCGTTTTGTAACTTTTCGATTTAACTTATTACATTTAAGCATACAAGTTGATTATACATTTTATGTAGCATTGGACACACCATTCAATATTTAGTACGTATACAAAATGAAATTTTCACGATTGAATTTTCTGATATACATGAAATTTAAATTAGTCAAGGGAATTCCAATTACGCTAAATTGCTTTAAATTTAGCGGCAATTAACAAAAAAAGAAGAGAATTATATATGTATTTGTGAGAAAATAAAATATTTGTCATATAATATTTCATGTCCACACCATTGAACAATTGCATAAGTTATTTGAGTAAATATTTTCTATAGGGATTTGAACAAAAATCCATAACTTTTTGTAAATCTCAAGAGTAGCCAAAAACTAATGTTGTTTAATGCATTGCAAAAAACAACGTTGCTTAATGAATGGGAAGGGGAATGTACATTTTTGCGAAGGGGAATAAGTGTAAACCAACAAGGGTTATTCTGTACAAATACATATATAAAATTTAAATAGTATAATACATGTCTCATGAATAACTAAGAATTGCACAATTTTGTATTAACACTTACGAAAAATGGTACCCATTCGAGTCATAGACCTACGACGCCTTTTGTAGATAATGAAATGTGTAATATAGTACATAAATTCCACATTCTTATGCCCCATTTTGGTTAGCCACATTTGGCCATTGAATGGCCATCTATTGAATGATGTTGTTCATATTTACCCCAATCTCGTACACATCTCTTAGGAACCTATAGAACATAATTAGAAAACATATATTGGTTTAGCATCACAAAAAAGCAACACATGTAAACATTCGGCTCAATGGACGCTTTATGCATTGTGGTTATCGAATCCAACATTATAATTGCGCATGCGTGGATCCCTCAAACCACAAAATAACACAATTACCAATCTCTATCATAATGTATATTACTAACTAAGCCGAAAGTCTATGTGCGCACCTTTTCTTGATTTTTTAAAGGGTATTATAAACATTTCACATTTAATTACAAATTGAATTTTCAAAGGACAATTTTGAGATTTCACATATTCAATTGAAAACCGTTCGTTCTCTCTCTTCTCTTTTTGTGTTTTGTATTGTAGAAATAGACTTACAGATAAAGCATCGGTTGGAAAATTAACACGAAGCACAAACGTCGCAAACTAGAGAAATATGTGGTTGCATGTTTCTCACTTAGCATTATCTATCAAACCACATTTCTCTTATTTTCTTATTTTATTCATCAAGGCAAAATTATTCATCTTCTATAAAATCATACATACTGTTTTTAATTTTATTCACGGATCTTCAATATTTACGTTTGGGGTAAGCGTATTGATAAAAATTAGATGAGATTTGATGTTAAATATCTATGATTCACTAATTCTTGAATATGTTTCATGTTAAACATAATAATTTTAGAGATTTGTATTGATGTTTTTATGGTTATGGAATAACATGAATTTAGATATTATATGTGTACAATTTAATAATTTTTAGTATGGATTCTTTTCAATTCAAAAATAATATTTTTATGGATTTGGATTGATGTTTGTATATTTTAGACACTCATGTTAAAAATAATAATTTCATATTTGGATTTATGTTTGTATATTTTAGGAGTAACATAGATTTTGGTATTAGATATGCATAAATTCATACCGATTTAGATATATGTTTGTCTCTAACTGATTTGGATTTTTGTGGATTTATGTTTTTATAAATTTGATATTGTAATTTTGATTAATGTTGTATAATTCGTAATTTTTATCATTAATTATTTTCAATTCAAAATAATATTTTTATGGAGTTGGATTTATGTTTGTTATTTTAGTTATTCATGTTGATAATAATAATTTTAAATTCCGATTTATGTTGGTATATTTAGGAGTTGAAATATTTTCAATTAAAAAATACTCTTATTATCGATTTGGATTGATGTTTATATGTTTTAAGCATTCATGTTAAAAATAATCATTTTACAAGTTTTGATTTATGTTTGTATATTTTAGAAATAACATTAATTTTGATATTAAATGTCGATTAATTCATGATTCGTATTATGAAAATCATTAATGTTAAAAATAATAATTTTATGAATTTTGATTAATATTTGTATGTTCTATGAATAACATGGATTTTGATATGTGATCTATATAATTTAATAGTTTTCAACATCAATTATTTTAAAGTTAAAAAATTTCTTATTTGTATTTGGATTAACATTAATTTTGATATTACATATATGCTTATAACTCATACATGTTTCAATGTATTTTATATTAAACATAATACATAAATATTTATGTACTTCATACTTTTTAGTTATGTGCACTTCATAATTATATTTAATTTTAATGATTACATAATTAGTACATGAGAAACATAAAATATACTTCGTCATTAATAAATTTATTATTTTCTATTAACACATTCAGTTATCCACAATCATTTTACCTAATGTAATATTACATCTCAAAAGAAAACGTATGTATGTAGTCCAGTGTTTTAGTTTCAATTGTAAAATATGTAAATTATATTACAATAATAATTTACATATATTGTAAAATATGTAAAATATTGTAAAATATGTATCTTACTTTACTTATATTTCATATTGCAAAATATATAAATTAAAATAAATTCAATTATTAATCATATTAATATAAGAAAATTTAATATTTTGATCACTTATTTTAATATTATCATGTTATTAAGGATGTGAGAATAAGTATGAAATAAAAATCACATATAATGTAATTAAAACTACTATAATATATAAGTTCCCCTACTTATAAAAAAACTATTACAATATATAAGTATTTCTAATGATAATAATGTTGTCTAAGAATAATCAATCTATAGTTAATTTAACTAATATATTTATGATAACAAATTTGCATTAACTTAATTACTATATTCAGGAAATGAAGCACACATATGATGACCATATCTTTGATATCCAAAACGCACTTGCTGAACAGCGGGTAGTATGATGCGAATATCAGCATATGAAGATGAAATTTACAACTTACATGATACAACAATTATTTGTGGTTCCAATGTCACACCCTCAATGCAACTAATATACACTTACTACGACA
Organism: Utricularia reniformis; assembly: GCA_009725065.1. Classification (NCBI taxonomy): domain Eukaryota; kingdom Viridiplantae; phylum Streptophyta; class Magnoliopsida; order Lamiales; family Lentibulariaceae; genus Utricularia; species Utricularia reniformis. The sequence continues at coordinate 219,872 of RWGZ01001180.1, read as the reverse complement.
CTGCAAGAATGCAGAGATCGAAAACTTCCGTTTGACTAATGAAAACAATGAATTAAGAGACGACAACTTCTATCTTAGTGAAACTTTGAATGGTTGACTTTTACTAAACAATAACTCTGAAAGTGAGAGTGATAACTATGAAAGTAACCACAATTCGGAAATTGTGGATGAAATGTTGAATAGTAACATAGATAGTACCTAAAGAGTTCATAATACTAGGTTGTGTATATGTATTAGAACTCATTATCCTTTTGCTATTGGTCTCTCTAGTATTTTCAATTTTTTAGAAGTTGGTAAGTGCAATATGACTTATCTTATTTTGATTATTATACTTAATTATGTATAATAAAAAAATTTGTTTAATGTTACAATTATTAATATTTCATTGATTACAATTCATAATACTAGGTTGTATTTAGATGTATTAGAAATCATTATCCTTTTAACTATTCTGATTTTAAATATTTTTTGAAAGGTGGTAAGTGCAATATTACTTATGTCCTTTCTTGATTATGATAATATATACTAAATTAAGTATAACAATAATAAGAATCAAGTATAATATTGATGCAAACTAAATTACTTCAAAACAATTACAGAATTTTAAAACAAGCTGAATAAAAAATTAAATAATATTTATACAAAATCTAATAAATCATCACATAACATTATGTTTATAAACAAATAAATGATAAAGCTTACTAATAAAATTTTAAAAATACTTAAACAACATATAAACATGTAATTAATATACATATATATATATATATATATATATATAACAAAACAATTAGTTTAATAATAGTGTTACAACCATTAATATTTCATTGATTATGATATTCATCGATTATGAGATTTTGTTTAATCCCTTGAATAAAACATTGTGCAAGTACAATTTTATTAGTTACATGAATATATATATACCCCATTTGTTTAGAATATTTTGTTATATTAGAAAGTGATATGTTACTATGCAAAAGATATTATGTTTTATTGAATAGATATTGAAAGATTACAAATATTCTATGCAATAAAAATAGTGATACATAAGTTTCATAAAAGCTCATGTTTTGCCTGTTTAATGCACTATAAACTTGGAATTAAAATGACACAAATTAAACATGAATAACAAAAATTGAGGTTTACCATTTTAATTAAACTATTTTTTGCTTTAAAATTACATAATTTTATAGTGTAATTACATAATTGAGGTTTACAAGTATTGACATTAAATGTTTATATATATTTCAAGTATTTTAATACATTTCATGATAAATGAAATTATAAATATGGAATCATTTATGTTATTATCCTCCATCAAACGAGAGTATGGTGGAGGTGGAGTTGCCGCGAAATAAGAGCTTATTTGTGATTACATGATCTTGAAACATATAGAAAAATCTTCTAATTAATGTAAAAATTGATGGGAAAATGAGAGTTTGAGTTTGATGAAACTCATTGCGAACAGATGAATATTGGTAGGAAGGTGAAGATTTTGGAATTTAGGATTTGAAATTGTATGAAAAAATCGGATTTAGGATTGAGTTGAGGGTAGGGAAAATGAGATGAAGAAAAAACAAAAAAAACTTACTAATTGAAGAGTTTTAAGTAAGATGGGTTTGTAGAAGAAGTGAACGGGTGTGATTTGTTTTTGTGGAAAAGTTTAATTTCCTAATTTTATAATATGTGAGTTTGGTTTTGTGGTTCAGATTTAATAGGTTTGATTAAAAAAATGAAACTTGGTATAGAATTTTGTAGAATCACAATAGCAATTATGTAAAACGAGAATGATTTTTGCGTAATTGAGAGGAAAAAGTAGAGGTGGGCATGACCGGCCCGACCCGTATCAACGGGTCAATCCGTGGGTTGGTCCGTGGAAAATATAAGAACGGGTTGGGTTGGGTTGCAAAAATCAACCAATCAACCCGTGCGGATCGATCCATACGAGTCAACGGGTTGATATGGGCTACATTATATATTTTTTTAATTTGAAAATTAACAATATTATTATTTTTAATATTTTTTCAACCCGTCGATAGGTTGGACTGATCTTCTAACCCGCCGGATCAACCCGTTGATGAGTCAAAAATATTTACCAACCCATCGGGTCAACTCGTACGGGTCGACGGGTTTAACCTGCAACTTGTTGGGTTGGACTCGTACCCACCTCTAGGAAAAAGTTTGGAAAATTTAATGTAAAAAATGTAAAAAAGTTGGACCCGTGCCCAACTCGTTGGGCTGGACACTGCATTTTTGAAAATTCACTAATGAAAAATTTTAGGTTTTTTTTGTTAAAAAAGATGAAAAATAATATGGAGAAAAAGGTGTAGACAAATAATTTTTGGAAGATTTGTAGAGAAATTTGTAAAATCTCATGAGTAAGAAGGACTCCAATGATTATAAAAAATGATAATTGAATATGATGAGACCTCCGGAACCCGGTACCCCGAACTTGGGTAGACCCAAGCTTAGCCAGCCGAGCCCAAATGACATAAACCGAACTTGGAGGCCCAGATCCAGCCCATGCGAATGGACGGCCCGATGAGAACAGTCAGGCCCAAAGGCCTGATCTTAGTGATAGGGACCGATCGATGGAATCATGTGCTCTTCTCCTCATCGGGACCGATCGGCCCAGAACGCACAGACTACGCTTCGGGCAATCCGCACTCCTCGGCAACAATTACCTCTGATGATATTGTCAAAGGCATGCCTAACAGAGTTATACGAGCCTCCCCTGATCTGGAGACAGCTGGCTAGTAGCGCCGAAAGGTCTGGCGCCGCGCAGCCAGCTAGAGCTACGGCCGGCGGCTGTCCTACCCGACACGAGCCGACCTAGCCGCATGGGACAAACACAAAACGACACCCTACTGTTCACACATCAGGAAAAGCCTATAAAATGGACACTTGGGAGCGAAAACATCTTCTTCTTCGGTTTTTTCTCTTGCTTCCCTTACGTTTCCCTTCATTGGTTGTATCTGAAGAACAAATATGGCTTGTATATTGAACAGCTTGGTTATTGGATCGGCTAAGAGCATTTACTGCTCTTAGTCAAGTGGTTTTTTCCCATTTTCCAGGGGTTTTCCACTCTAAAATTGCCCTGTCATTTTCCATTTGATTCTAGATCGTTTCCCCCTTTACAAAACAAATTAAAATCGAGTTCGTCTTGCAATGAACCGGACGACTATTGATACCCCCGGTTTTCAGACCACAACAGTTTTGCACCTTCCGTGGGTATGATTTTCTAATTCCCATTTGAGGTCTTTAAATAGGATAGGATAATCAAAGGCATGGCAATCGGAACTTCGACGAACTATAGTGATGCGTTTCCCAGCAGCCTTCCAGCGTCAACGTTCTCTCTGCAGGACCTGGAGGTTGTTGTCAGGAAAGTAATAATAGAAGTTACGTCGGAGAGGAGTGGAACAGAACCACAGGCTATCACAAGCCCTGTTCCAGCAAGCAAACGGTACGAAAGCGACCCTGACACGCGAAGCTGAGATGAAGAGGACATTATAAGACGTGGAGTGACGATGAGGAGGCGGAGATACAATCTACTCCACCTCCTCTAGTCAGGACCCCAACTCCCGTTCCTCGGACGGATCAGGAACAGATACAGAGACGCATCGATGAACTTACCAGGGAGTTGTAGACCCTGCGAACACAAAGGGATTGCGGGCCCGATCTTGGGCACAATCCTGGACTATTCGATCGGGCCATGGATGCCCCGATCAGACGGAGCAAGGATGAATACTGATGGCATAATCTACATATGGCCCATGAATCATCCCAACATTCTGGTGGTGTCTCCGCCGCACTAGGAGATTTGATGCTCCCTTTTTCCGAAGAGATCTGGGCTGCAGTCCCCGATCGACACTACCGCAACCCCGAAGGGTTGCCAGTATTCCGAGGTGACGGTGATCCGATCAATCACGTTGCGGATTTCGAGCTGAGGATAGGGATCGTTTGGGCCTCTGCCTCATTGAAGTGCGCATCTTCGCAGCCGGATTACAGGGCGACACCCAGACCTGGTTCAAGAATTTTCCGGCCCGATCCATACAGTCGTATGGTTGATTCATCCTGGCTTTCTCGGAGCAGTTTTCTCCCAATGTAGGACCGCCTCGAAACAGGCAGGAAGTATACAACTTGAAATATATCCCGGCGAAGATGAGTCTTCAGTCTTTCATGGAGAAGTTCAACAGAACCGCTCGGGGTATCAAGTTGGAGCTCCGGGATAAAATCGATATCCTACAACAAGTACTGGGACCATGCGGTCTTTCGGCCTGCCTTGTGAAGAGCCCACATCCCACCCTGGGAAAACTCCTTCAGAAGATCAACAAATACTTCAAGGTGGACGAAGCGCTGGGAGTTGGCTATCGGAAGCCTAGCGGGAATTCTGAACCCGCAAGCGATCATAGGGTTTCATATCCTAAAAAACAGCCGCGAGAAGTAACGGCTGTAGCTGAGAAGGACGTCCCCCCGAAGAAGGAAGACAGTCGGGTGTATTGCGAGTTGCATCCCATTCGCGATTACCCAACTTTGAAATGCCCGCTGCTGCAAGAAACAGTAGCAGCAATGCATGAGGAGAAGCCCGATCGTCATAAGGGCAAGCGGGTGGAGTCTCCCCAAAGGGGTTATCATGGTGACGATCGTCACCGACCGAGGGGGAGAGATTATCAGGGCCAGCCCCGACACAACAACGATCGGGCAGGGGATCGAAGATACCCCAAGCCATAACAAGACAGAGGCCAGCACGGCCAAGAAAACCGTGGCTAGGGCCGGAGAAGAAGATGGCGGGGCCGTGGCGGCATAGCCCCGCAAAACGAATGAGCAAGACGGGAACAGCCCGCTCCCCCACCTGCTGAAGTAGGCACCCAACCTCCCCCAAATGAGGTGGTGCCTAGGGATAGGGAGGTCGCCGGAGGTATTTATGTTATCTCCGGTGGAATAAGAATGAATGAGTCGGTCAGAGACCGAAAGAGGGCAACTCGCGAGGAGTTCCCCAAAAGCTCCGAGTCTGTAGCGCTGGTCAAATATGAATAGGCCGAGTGGTCCTCTACCTTCGAGGACGATATTACCTTCACCGCGGCGGATCGGGAAGGGGTTATCGATCCCTGTGATGATCCTCTCATCATCACATGAATCATCGCCGACCGACGGGTCCATAGGATTTTGGTGGACACCGGGGCTTCATGCAATCTAATGAAGCGTGAAGTGGCGGAAATGTTGGGAGCCGCGGCCCATGATCTCCCTATTGCCAACATAACCCTTTGGGAATTCGACCAAAGGAGAGTGATCATGTGCGGGAAAATTCTCTTCCCGGTCACGTTGGGGGAGCCAAATAGGGACCGATCGGAAACCCTGGAATTCATCGTCGTTGAAGTCAATCTGGCTTACAACGCGATTATTGGACTGACCGGCCTCGGCAAGTTTGAGGCTGTCCCTTCAACACACCACATGATGCTCAAGTTCCCCTCCACTCATGTAGTGATTTATGTCAAGGGAAACCAGAAAGTAGCAAGACAGTGCTACATGAGCTCGGGCCGAACTCTAGTACCGATGAAGACAGCCCGGGTGGATTTGATCTAAGAGCCCCCTCACCCGAGGCAAGCTATGGAACCTGTTGGGTTCAAACTGATCAATTTGGTTGAGGACGACTCGACCAAGACTACCCGCATCGGGGCACACTTGGCCCCGACCATTGAGTAAGAACTGGTCCACTTGCTGAGAAATAATGTGGACATATTCACCTGGACCCTGGATGATGTGTTTGGGATTGACCGATTCGAAAGTGAGCATCGGATCAACACTGAGCCCTGAACGAAGCCTATTAGGCAAAAGAGGATGTGTTATTCTCATGAGAAGATTGAGGTCATCCGGGCCTAGGTGAACAAGTTGTTGCGGTCGGGTTTCATTAGGGAGATTCACTACACTGAGTGGGTTGCGAACCCAGTGGTGGTCTCCAAGGCAAATGGGAAATGGAGGATGTGCATCAACTTTACCGATGTCAACAAGAGCTGTGAGTCGATCCTTTCCCACTGCCACATATTGACCGATTGGTGGATGATGTAGCTGGCAGCACAATGATGAGTACTATAGACGTTTACTCCGGGTACCATAAGATCTTCCTTGCTAAGGAAGTTCAGAAGAAGTCATCATTCATGACATAAGACGGCGTTTATTGCTATGAGTTTATGCCTTTCGGCTTAATGAACTCTAGAGCAACATACCAGAGGCTTGTCAACAAAATCATTAGGGATTTGATAGGCCACATTATAGAAGTGTATGTTGATGATATGATTGTCAAATCCATGAATGATGAAGACCATATTCCTTACTTGTCTCGCTGTTTCGAAGTATGCCGTAAATATAAACTCAAACTAAATCCGAACAAGTGTTGCTTCGGGATCCAAAGTGGCAAGTTCATGGGATATTACGTTTCTGAGAAAGACATAGAAGTTAATCCTGAGAAATTTCATGCGATTATTGACATGCAACCTCCGAGAAACAAGCGAGAATTACATAGGCTGACAGGCCGATTGGCAGCGCTGAGCAGGTTTATCTCTAGGTCCACAGACCGGGCTTTACCCTTTTTCAGGGTATTAAGAAAAGCCAGCCATCTTGGCTGGACCGAAGAGTGCGATCGGGCCTTCTTAGACCTGAAGACTTATCTGAGTACTCCTCCTGTGATGGTGAGTCCGACCTGCCATGAATCTTTAGGGTTATATCTGGCTGTATCAGAGGCCGCAGTCACCGCAGCTTTGGTAACCATTGGGGATGACGTTCACCGACTTGTTTACTACGTGAGTCATTCCCTGGTACCAGCCGAAACCAGATGCACTACATTGGAAATATTCATGATGGCCTTGCAAAAAGTTATATCCAAGCTTAAACATTATTTTGAAGGCCCAAAGGTTTATGTGTATACTGATCAGCCTCTGAAGGCAGTTTTGAGTCAAGCGGACTCCAATGAAAGGTTGGTCAAGTGGAAAATCAAGATTAGCTCCAGGTATCTGGAATTCGTACCCCGAAGGGCGATCAAAGCTCAGGTCGTCACGGATTTCATGGTCGAGATGACCCGATCAGCCATATTTTTGAACCAAGAGGACGACCGATGGGTCATTTATGTTGACCTATCAACCTTCGGGGGAAACGGAGCTGGCATCACCTTTACCACACTGCAAGGCGACGTTATCCATTCCGCGGTCAAGTTCTTATTCAGTGGAACGAACAACGTGGTGGAATACGAGGACGTGCTGTCGGGGATGACCTTAGCTGAAAGATGGGAGTTGCTAAAGTGCGAATGTTCTCGGACTCCAAGTTGGTGGTGGAACAGTTCGCATGAAGATTTGAAACACATGAGCCAACCATGAAGTTATATTGTGCAAAAGTCGTGGACTTGTCAAAGAAGTTCAATGAATTCTTACTTGACCATGTGCCTAGAGAACAAAATAGGTGGCCGATGCATTAGCCAGACTTGCTGCAGAGCTACCAGATATTGGACCAGGCACCGTATCGGTACACATTCAGTATCGACCTTCGGTCAAGATATCTGTGACTGAACTGTCACTTGAAGAGATTGGGGCTTTATGCCATGAATTTCAGCACCTAAAAGAAAACGTCATTGACGCGCCAGGGGAACTCACATGCATGGACCCATTTATCAAATATCTAACCAATGCCCATCTACCCGAGAATGCATCTGAGGCCAGGAAGGTCGAGACCCTTGCCATGCGATATGTGCTAAACGACTGGCGTTTAGTTAAAAAGAGTTTTGAAGGACCGCTCCTGCGATGTCTATCCCCTGTTGAGGCTGAGGCCGTCATGATTTATGTTCATGAGGGGATATGTGGTATACACTCTGGAGCCCGATCTTTATACCATCGCATTATTAGGGCCGTGTATTTTTGGCGGACGCTCCTTGAGGACGTTAAATAGTACACGAAGCGCTGCGCTGTTTGCCAGCATCATGCTCCGGTTCCCTAGTTACCAGGAGCACCTTATCAATGACTCCACTTCCTTGTCCGTTCGATAGATGGATGATTGATATCTTGGGACCGTTTCCCCGATCGGTAAAGCAACGGAAGTTCTGCATAGTGGCGGTTGAGTATTATACAAAGTGGATCAAGGCTGAAGCAGTGGTTATTATTTCCGAAAAGGTGGTGAAACACTTCCTGTGGAGGAACATTATAAGCCACTTTGGAGTGCATCGGACTTTTGTATCAGACAAGGGACTTCAATTCCGCGGAAAGGCCGTTCGGGATCTTTGCGTCAAATTGGGTATTGCTCATCATTTCTCGTTGGTGGCCCACCCCCAAACTAACGGATTGACGTAGGTCTCCAACAAGGTTATCCTGAAGGGATTTAAAACCAAGTTGGAGGATTTGGGAGGAAAATGGCCCGATCACATCTACGAGGTTCTATGGGCTTACCGGACCACACCCCAGTCAACGACTCAGGAATCTCCATTTTCTTTATTATATTGGTCCGATGCGGTCAGTCCAGTGGAGGTTGCCATACGATTAACCTCGAATCACCCAATATGACGAGCATTTGAATAACAAACGAAGGTCTTTGGACTTAGAAATGATTGAATAAAGCGGAACGCCATTTATGCGGCATGTGTGCTTATCAGCGAACTATGGAGCGGACTCATAACAAACGGGTCTTGCCCAGGGACATCTCAGAAGGCGACATCGTTCTCAAGAATGTAAGAGTTCAGAGACACGTTGGGAAACTGGATAGAAATTGGGAAGGGCCCTATCGCGTCATGACAAATTTGGGGGCTGGGGCTTATAAGTTAGAGACGTTGGATGGAAACGAGATCCCTCGATCCTGGAATGTTATGAATCTAAGGCAATATTTTATATAATACCTTTGACAGTTATTTGACGACTCTGAACCGTAAAATGTTCCTCGTATATGAATAAATTACAATATATGTAATACAAACTATTTCTAGCTAGGTGAGTGACCGATCTTGAAGTTGGATTTTATGGACGAGTTTGGACTGTTGACTGTAACAGTCCATCCACAAGGCTCCCAAGTAGTGTGACCGCTCTGACGAGTCAGTTGCTTCCACGCTTGATGAGTACTTAGTTGGATTGCAAAACTCCTAGAACTCACTACGAACTTAATTTCTCCTTCGATGGCACCCACCACTTGGAAACAGCTCTTGCTTCTTTGTGCTTAGCCAAGAACGAGATAACAGGGACAGAGTTAGCCAGTCAAAGCGCAAGCCGAAGCCCGCCATGGGACTGTCCTCAGAACCGGGGCTTCGGTTTAAACTTGCCATGGGACTTATGAAGAACCAAGGCAATGCTGCCCATATCATAACGTTTCGCAGGGACGGATTCAAATGTAGTCTATTGGCGTAGTCAAAATCCCCTAACTTATTAAGCCTAGCAAAACTCAAAGTTAAGTCGAAAGGACCGTTCAGTCCGGGTTCAGCAGGAACCCCGATCTTATACTTAAGTAGAAATATTCTGTTGAGGGAATGAAGTTTACACAAGCCAATGCAGAAAGGAAAAAAATTATGAAAAAGCTGGAGTTTACAAAAGCAGAAGTACAGAAAGGAAGGGACTTGAAAAATGGAAATCTTATCTATTTGTCCTTCTTCTTTGTCCTGCCTGCCACCCCTATCTCTAGCAGCTTCTTCTCCCGATAAATGTTTATTCGTTTCATAAGACTTTCGGGAGGAGGAAGTCTTGCCAAGGTATTGGCGATATCTTGGAGGGATGGGTTGAACTGGGATCGGTCCAACTTACCGATGTCAGGATGAGAAGTTGGGAAGGTGACCTTCAACAAGTCTTCCCTCAGGATGTTTATCCAGACATAGCAAGACTCTCATTCATGAAGGGAGTCTTCCTTGTCAACGATAATACAGTCCTTCGTTTGGGTCGCTATGTAGTACAACCTACGACCTCCTTCCCCTCCGGGATCATACCAAGAACAAATTGAAAAAATCTCCTAGGGTTGGATCTATCCCCTGCCTATGACAGTAAAAAATAAAGGCTACTATATAGACGTAACTGCCCGGGAAAAGAGCGAAGGTGGGGCAGTGAATCTCCCAAAGTACGGCCGCGACGAGAGGATGAAGGGGAAATCGCAGGCCGGACCTCAGTGAGGCATAGCTAACGGGTAAAGCCGTAGCCGGAACGTTCATTTCCGAGGGAAGGAAGCAGGGAACGTCTTCCTTCCCCCTCCAGATGGGATAATGGGCGGGGATCGAGAATTTGGCCCGAAATCCTTCGAGTTCCATCTCGGAGATAATCGGATACCTAGCCCTACGGGGTGCCATGAATGGTTACCTTAGGATTTAAGATGAAATCAAGTTTGAAGACCGTCAAAGGAAATCCCCAGAAAACTCTAGGGCTCAAATTTTCTGTTCGCGAAATTGTAGAAGTGGTTATATAGTGATGAAATCCCAACTTTTATAGTCATACATTGGCCACTCACAGGGTGACACGTCACCACTGCATGCAGATGCAGTCTGACGGCCTGTCCCCCTTTTGGAATACGGAAAGACGCAGGCTATTGAGAGCCCGGAATTACGCTTTTGCCTATAACCGTTACAGATTTCAAATTTGAAAATTAACTTTTTGAAATTTCCTAAGTACATGATCGGTCCCCAAGGATGCTGTCACGATCCGTTCGGGTACGGTCCTCCGTTGGTTCGATCGGGCACCCTTGCCTCAAACACTCTCAATCTGATGGTCGAACTTACATCACCAACACTATGGCGATAAAGTCCGAGGGACTAGTGATGAGTCCTCCAGAACCCGGTACCCCGAACTTGGGTATGCCCAAACTTAGCCAAGCCAGCCCAAATGACATAAACCAAACTTGGAGGCACAGATCCAGCCCACGTGAATGGACGGCCCGATGAGAACATTCAGGCCCGAAGGCCCGATCTTAGTGATCTGGACCGATCGATGGAATCATGCGCTCTCCACCTCATTGGGACCGATCGGTCCATAACACACATATTACGCTTCGGGCCATCCGCATTCCTCGGCATGCGACAATAACCTCTGATGATCTTGTCAGAGGCATACCTGACAGAATTGTACGAGCCTCCCCTGGTTTGGAGTCAGCCGGCTAGTAGCGCCGAAAGGCCTGGCGCCGCGCAGCCAGCTAGAGCTACGGCCGGCGGCTGTCCCGCCCAACATGAGCCAACCTAGCTACATGGGACAAACACAAAACGACACTCTGCTGTTTACACAGCAGGAAAAGCCTATAAAAGGAACACTTGGGAGCGAAAACATATTCTTCTTCGGTTTTTTCTCTTGCTTCCCTTACATTTCCCTTCATTGGTTGTATCTAAATAACAAATATGTCTTGTGTATTGAACAGTTTGGTTATTGGATCGGCTAAGAGCATTTCCAGCTCTTAGTCAAGTGATTTTTTCCCATTTTCCAAGGATTTTCCACTCTAAAATTACCCTGTCCTTTTCCATTTGATTCTAGATCGTTTCCCCCCTTACAAAACAAATTAAAACCGAGTTCGTCTTGCAACGAACCGGATGACTATTGATACCCCGGTTTTCAGACCACAACAGAATAAAAAATGATTTATTGATAAAAATTGATATAATATTCGTATTCAATGCAAACGATTTCATTACTTTTTAAAGAAGACAATATCTAAACATTTAATATATCTTAATTAATTTAAAATATTTTCTATCAATTTTGAGAATTCACATTATTTCTTTTACGGATTAAGTATTTTCCTTGATTAGGGAGTCACTATTATATTTTTAATCATATTAGTTCTAGATTCTGAAAGTGATAAAAATGACTAAAGTATTTAAAGTGGTAAATGATCACGTTATCTTGGGTAAGATACGATTGATTCGACAATCTAGCGTCCAATCCCCTGCAATATTTTATTCAATACTTCAGTTGTAATGTTCACAAAACAGTAACACAACCAACTAAGCACACAAAATAAAGCACATGAATTATAGTAACGAGAGTAAAGGGATAGAAATTTATCACCAATTTTGTTTTCGACTCTTCCTTTGTTCCAGATTAATAGATCTGTTTTGATCTTAATCTGTTTAACAAACCCTTTCAGAAAAGAATAGATCTAGATGTGAAAATACAGATCTATTCGATATCCGAAGTTATGAATTTCTTAACAAGTAAGATATCATACAAGCACCATACAACTCAAGGCATATTTATCAGTATGCTAACATCATTTAAACCCTAACTAGTAAGATACCGTTTCACATCCTCAGAAGCCAAAAGACTCAGCAATATCGATCTTTTGACTGTGGGCTACGTCATATTGGTAGATCTACTAAGAGTTAGAGTCGACAATACAGATCTTGGCCAAAGGTTTCCAAAAACTCATTTGAACCGATCTGGTTTGAAAACACTTATTTTTTACCAAGACTTTGAGAAATCCAAGAATCTTCTCAAAGTTATTGACGATAACAATAAGTGATCTCAGTCAGTAAACACTTAGAAATAATACTTGGGCTAAAAGTGTTCAGTATTAACAATAAACGTAAAGAGCAACAAAGGTAATTAACCGATCTTAGCCATAGTTTTCCAGATTCTCATATATGTAACTATCTTCTTGAAAAGAAAACTTTGTGTCAAGACTTTGAGATATCCAAGGATATAGTTAAATATACAGACGATGATGAGCACACAACGACACGTAGTAAGCATTTAAAGCCAGGATTTAGAGTAGAAGTCTGCAACAACAAGTATAAACATAAGAAGCAGTAAATCTAAGCAACTATGAACATGCTACTCAAGATTAACGATTAAAAGCAGTAAAGAATCGTAAGAGGTCCAGTAACCCTAAGTTTTTCTCAGAAAAATGAAAAGTGAAGCCAACGCATACACCTTGGAGACGGGCATATGTCAGTTACATGTCCACGTTATTACGAAGCCCACAATTATAATATCAGCTCAATCTCAATTATCAAATACAGTACATGAGGCCAACGAGCCCAATAAATAGAGTAAGTCCATTAAACAATCTTTGAGCCCAATAACTGAAGTCGACCCATTAAGTGGCTACGAAGAACAAATTATCTATGTACAACAGTTACTCGATCAATTTTTAATTGTATGGAATCAATTCCGTTATTAAAAACAAGTCATTTGATATTATCAACACAATACTATAATTGAATAAAAAAAATTCATTGATAGNTCCCTCGGGATGTTTATCCAGACATAGCAAGACTCTCATTCATGAAGGGAGTCTTCCTTGTCAACGATAATACAGTCTTTCGTTCGGGTCGCTATGTAGTACAACCTACGACCTCCTTCCCCTCCGGGATCATACCAAGAACAAATTGAAAAAATCTCCTAGGGTTGGTTCTATCCCCTGCCTATGACAGTAAAAAATAAAGGCTACTATATAGACGTAACTGCCCGGGAAAAGAGCGAAAGTGGGGCAGTGAATCTCCCGATGTACGGCCGCGAAGAAAGGATGAAGGGGAAATCGCAGGCCGGACCTCAGTGAGGCATAGCTAACGGGTAAAGCCGTAGTCGGAACGTTCATTTCCGCGGGAAGGAAGCAGGGAACGTCTTCCTTCCCCCTCTACATGGGATAATGGGCGGGGATCGAGAATTTGGCCCGAAATCCTTCGAGTTCCATCTCGGAGATAATCGGATACCTAGCCCTACGGGGTGCCATGAATGGTTACCTTAGGATTTAAGATGAAATCAGAGTTTGAAGACGGTCAATAGAAATCCCCAGAAAACTCTAGGGCTCAAATTTTCTGTTCGCAAAATTGCAGAAGTGGTTATATAGTGATGAAATCCCGACTTTTATAGTCATACATTGGCCACTCACAGGGTGACACGTCACCACTGCAGGCAGCTACAGTCTGACGACCTGTCCCCATTTTGGAATACGGAAAGGCGCAAGCTATTGAGAGCCCGGAATTACGCTTTTGCCTATAACCGTTACAGATTTCAAATTTGAAAATTCACTTTTTGAAATTTCCTAAGTACATGATCGGTCCCCAAGGATGCTATCACGATCCGTTCGGGTACGGTCCTCCGTTGGTTCGATCGGGCACCCTTGCCTCAAACGCTCTCAATCTGATGGTCGAACTTACATCACCAACACGATGGCGATAAAGTCCGAGGGACTAGTGATGAGTCCTCCAGAACCCGGTACCCCGAACTTGGGTAGGCCCAAGCTTAGCCAAGTCAGCCCAAATGACATAAGCCGAACTTGGAGGCCCAGATCCAGCCCACGCGAATGGACGGCCCGATGAGAACAGTCAGGCCCGATCTTAGTGATCGGGACCGATCGATGGAATCATGCGCTCTCCTCCTCATCAGGACCGATCGATCCAGGACACACATATTACGCTTCGGGCCATCCGCACTCCTCGGCATGCGACAATAACCTCTGATGATCTTGTCAGAGGCATAACTGACATAATTGTACGAGCCTCCCCTAGTCTGGAGACAACCGGCTAGTAGCGCCGAAAGGCCTGGCGCCGCGCAGCCATCTAGAGCTACGGCAAGCGGCTGTCCCACCCAACATGAGCCGACCTAGCCGCATAGGACAAGCACAAAACGACACCCTACTGTTTACACAGCATGAAAAGCCTATAAAAGGAACACTTGGGAGCGAAAACATCTTCTTCTTCGGTTTTTTCTCTTGCTTCCCTTACATTTCTCTTCATTGGTTGTATCTAAATAACAAATATGTCTTGTGTATTGAACAGCTTGGTTATTGGATCGGCTAAGAGCATTTCTAGCTCTTAGTCAAGTGATATTTTCCCATTTTCCAGGGATTTTCCACTCTAAAATTACCCTGTCCTTTTCCATTTGATTCTAGATCGTTTCCCCCTTACAAAAAAAATTAAAACTGAGTTCGTCTTGCAACAAACCGGACGACTATTGATACCCTCGGTTTTCAGACCACAACAGAATAAAAAATGATTTATTGATAAAAATTGATATAATATTCGTATTCAATACAAACGATTTCATTACTTTTTAAAGAAGACAATATCTAAACATTTAATATATTTTAATTAATTTTAAATATTTTCTATCAATTTTGATAATTCACATTATTTCTTTTACGGATTAAGTATTTTCCTTGATTAGGGAGTTACTATTATATTTTTAATCATATTAGTTCTAGATTCTGAAAGTGATAAAAATGACTAAAATATTTAAAGTGGTAAACGATCACGTTATCTTGGGTAAGATACGATTGATTCGACAATCTAGCGTCCAATCCCCTGAAATATTTTATTCAATACTTCAGTTGTAATGTTCACAAAAGAGTAACACAACCAACTAAGCACACAGAATAAAGCACATGAATTTAAGTAACCAGAGTAAAGGGATAGAAATTTCTCACCAATTTTGTTTTCGACTCTTCCTTTGTTCCAGATTAATAGATATGTTTTGATCTTAATCTGTTTAACAAACCCTTTCAGAAAAGAATAGATCTAGATGTGAAAATACAGATCTATTCGATATCCGAAGTTATGAATTTCTTAACACGTAAGATATCATACAAGCACCATACAACTAAAGGCAGATTTAACAGTATGCTAACATCATTTAAATCCTAACTAGTAAGATACCGTTTCACATCCTCAGAAGCCAAAAGACTCAGCAATATCGATCTTTTGACTGTGGGCTACGTCATATTGGTAGATCTACTAAGAGTTAGAGCTGACAATACAGATCTTGGCCAAAGGTTTCCAAAAACTCATATTTGAACCGATCTGGTTTGAAAACACTTATTTTTTACCAAGAATTTGAGAAATCCAAGAATCTTCTCAAAGTTATGGACGATAACAATAAGTGATCTCAGTTAGTAAATACTTAGAAATAATACTTGGGCTAAAAGTGTTCAGTATTAACAATAAACGTAAAGAGCAGCAAATGTAATTAACCGATCTTAGCCATAGTTTTCCAGATTCTCATATATGTAACTATCTTCTTGAAAAGAAAACTTTGTGTCAAGACTTTGAGATATCCAAGGATATAGTTAAATATACAGACGATGATGAGCACACAACGACACACAGTAAGCATTTAAAGCCAGGATTTAGAGTAGAAGTTTGCAACAACAAGTATAAACATAAGAAACAGTAAATCTAAGCAACTATGAACATGCTACTCAAGATTAACGATTAAAAGCAGTAAAGAATCGCAAGAGGTCCAGTAACCCTAAGTTTTTCTCAGAAAAATGAAAAGTGAAGCCAACGCATACGCCTTGGAGACGGGCATATGTCAGTTACATGTCCACGTTATTACGAAGCCCACAATTATAATATCAACTCAATCTCAATTATCAAATACAGTACATGAGGCCAACGAGCCCAATAAATAGAGTAAGTCCATTAAACAATCTTTGAGCCCAATAACTGAAGTCGACCCATTAAGTGGCTACGAAGAACAAAATTATCTATGTACAACAGTTACTCGATCAATTTTTAATTGTATGGAATCAATTCCGTTATTAAAAACAAGTCATTTGATATTATCAACACAATACTATAATTGAATAAAAAAATATTCATTGATAGGATTAAAAAATATAAATGAGTAAAAATTGTTCATTAATAGGATAAAAAATATAAATGAGTAACATATTTTCATTATTATATGTAACAATTAAAAAAGGACCTAAACCAGCAAACATGCCCTAAGATAAGGAAACAAGTCTAAAAGTTGAACAAAAGAAGAGAGGTCTCGAACCTCACAGAAAATCTGAAGAGAATCTGTGAGGGGCTGTGTATGGGAACCGATGGCCGGTGCCCAGATCGTTTTGCTGGCGGTTCTGGTCCGATCGGCCAACCCGTTTGACCAACCGGTTTGACAACCGTGAAAGTATTAGAATGTTTGAATACTTGTTCAATTTCTTTGATTTTTTTCTTCATTGCCTTTGTTTAACTTTAAGTTTCCTGCTTCCCGTAAGAAATTTTCCAGCCAAATTTAAGCCATCTTTTAAAGAAATTACTAGAACAAGAGACAAAAGAAGAAGAAAGCACATACTATATTTCACCTTTAATTTTAGAAAATCTATGTGGTTCTCATGGCGTTGGTTCCTGTCCCTCCGCTGGTGTAAGATGTTCACGCCGAATCAGTGCTTTGGTATCAACCGATTCGTCACGATCTTCGTGGTGCCTCTGTTGTCCTTCCATTTCATTTCTCAGAACAACAACACGCTGAATTTCAGGTTTTGTTTGTGCTGAGCAAGAGTTTGGGCTACGTCAAGTTAAGCCGTTGCACGATAGCAGTGAATCTGAAGAGATATGGAACTATAAGTCGAGTTCTGGAACAATTCCTTCTATAGCTGCTGATTCCAAATCAAAAAGAAAGAAAGGGAGATGGATAAAGGGTTTCCGAAGGGGTAGATTTTTTATTTTTCCAAATTAAGAGTTATTTAAATATTGACCGACCGTTTAATTAACGGTTAGCGGGCCGACCAGCCCAACCGGACGGCCCAATTCCGGTTCACATACACACGTGAGGGGTGTGATGAAAAGGTCAAATTGGAGAGCAAGAAACCATGAATGGAGTGATCTAAGTCTATGCTCTGAATGTGACAAGTTTCTTAACCTGTACAATAAGATATAAGCATACGGGAAATAATTGCTGTTGCTTTAAATATTAGGGATCAAGTACCAGAATTATAAGACCATATTCACCTCCAGTCTCTTCCTCCTCACAAACCTTATCCCATTTTCTCTATTCTTCTTATTTTATTTTATTGTCCAATTAATAATTAAAAGGACCACAAGACCCAAATTAGGTCAAAATAAAATTTTGGCTTCACAATCCCGAATAAGAAAATTTATTCAATCTAGTATTACATAAAGATAAATTTTAAATCAAATGTAAAATTACACTTGTAAGAGTGTGATTAGTAAATAAAAAAATTCTAGACATGCTAGGGTCATTATGAATTTATTTATTTGTTTACAATTTGATTTTTCGATTTTATTGAGTGTGACTAGTTAGGTTCATTTATAATTAGCAATAAGATATAACATTAACCAATAGATCAATCATCATTAATCATATTAGCTCTTATAAGACAAGAGTGATTTCTAGAGTTAAATATCATGTATACCGAATTAGAAGTAAATAATTAAATCAAAATAATGAATCATAATAATAACTTATGTATATTTAAATCTTTTCATTATTTGATTTCAATCAAAACTAGAGTCATGTAAGTCAAACTATTTTGTTTTAATTTTATAATTGTCTTAGATAAATTCTTAAACAAATATTTGAATATTGTAAACTCTTTACAATATTTATTTGAAATTCATTTCCAAAATAATATTTTCCGTCTTCGCCACGACTTAATTTTATTTTGAGAATAATCAAGACAATAAGGAATCAATTTCTTATTAACCTAGGACAATAAATCTTTTCTTGATAAAACATCTATCTCCATATATAATTAATTAGAACCATCATATGTCGGAACTCATACAATTAAACACGAGTATAAATATTGGCAAATTCTAACTAATATCATACAAGATAACCGTGTCTCTTCAAGTATAAGAATAATATGTATAATTATGATTTTGATGATAATATGTTGACTCGATGAATAACATGCATATATAATCAAATGTCAAATTTTGGAAATTTATCTAATAAATACCTATATATTTATTCAATATCTCATATTGTGTGGTATGAGTTTCACTACATCCATAAATAAACAATGTTATAATTATCATAATATTGATCTTTTATCAAATATATGATAATTGCAAACATCTTAGAATATATCTTACCAAATAATTTAACTCATATTTTCAACTCAATTCTTTTAACAAAATATTCTTTAAAATTATATATTAAAAGAACTCTTTTAATTTAATATATGGTTTATTAAAATGTCAAATTGAGAATTAAAAATATAAATATATCAAAATATGGCTTTTAGGCATACATATATATATAACATGATCCTATGATATCTAATTTTTGTGCATAGTAGACTTTCATGTCATAATCTAACAATAGAAACTTCACATCTATCTTTTAACTGCCAAACTATGCTTCCACTTTTTCCTCCTTGTACTCGGTATCAACTTGAATAAATAACACTCCTTTAAGTGTTATCTTCCTTAACCTTTTCTATTCACACTCCCTTTCAATTGTCATTTTCAATATAGTCTTTCATTAGTTCTTTCATTACAATTTTCAGTTGAATATTTCATTAGCAATTTCAATAGAGCATTTCATTCTTTATATTATTACCATTTTCAAACATATCATTCTTTCCTTCATTACAACTTTCAATAGAGCATTTCATTACAATTTTAAATAAAACATTTCATTCTTTATTTCATTACCATTTTCAACAAAACCCTTATTTTTTCATTCTTTACCATTTTCAATAATGTTTCATTCATTTCATTTTCTTTTCTTTTTTACTCATGATTCTTTTTTTTCTTGTTTTTTGTTCCTATTTTTTTTGTATCTTTAGTTCCTACTATGGTCGAATTTTTAAATGTCCGGTGACATGTCTCACCCAAACCGGCTATTAACTTTCAGCCTACTCGAAGATTTTGTATGCTTTCCTTCCCAAGCAGGAACCTATGCGCTATCATCTTCCCATCTAGGTCTTTTCGGCATTGTAGTACATACGTATGATCCTTTCCGTTGAACTTTATTCCCTACATTTGGCAGACCGTGTGCTAGTCACGATGTCGGGTTCGCTATTTCTACTTAACCTCAAGTCTCCATGATTTTTAGATGGTTGTGTACTTGTCAGAATGATGGGTTTAGTGTTGTCACTCTACCTTGAGTATTCACCATTTTATCCACATTCTTGAACTTAATTGTTCCCTTCATTTCATCTTCTTCATAATATTCTCAATCTATCCTGAAATTTTGCATCTTGGATTAATTACAATCATCTTCTTTACTAGCCCCCATAATCCTTAATTCTTGATATTTTCGTCTTTGTGCTATTTTACCGTAACCTACCTCATTCCCTTTTCTAGGTCCTACTATCTCATTCTTAATTGTTTCATATGGCCCTCACCCCATCACTTAGCATATATTTCATTTCTCTGCTATTCCTTTGCTAATTTAACATGATTTTTACGTTTCTGTTATGGGAAAAAAGATTAATCTTGTAATATTAAACTTGTTTGATTTGTGAGAACCACTGGTAACCAACATCTGTAGGAAAACATGAGATATTCTTTTGGGAAACTCGAGATCTAGGAGAAAAAACCACGGGGAACCAAACCTAAACTCGTTCACCCCATGGGGGAACACATGGATGTAGGGTACGACTCGTAAGGGGCTCGTACCCAAAGGCACCGCGGTATCGGACGCAAAGTACCCCATAATAGCCGGTTCAGGTTTTGACTTGGGTGCGTGACAGTATGGTGCATTAGATACAATGGCATGGCAGAGGTATAAGAGGGTTAAGGGCACGGAACTCGTGCTTGATGCGGTCGTGATACTGTGCGAGTGGGAGGGATAGGTGTTATGATTATTTTGAATCTCTTACTAAGTTAACAACTCGTAGTGTGTTTATGTTTAATGTAGCCATGGATGAACCTAAGATAGATGGGGTCGTGCAGAGTGAGGAAGTTACCCATGCAGTAAAGGATCAGTGCATCATGTGTCAACCTCTATGGCCGGTCGGAAGACATCAAATGGTTTTCATGTTTTTTATTTTATGAATAAAGTAGCAATATCGTTGACTTGAAAGAACTGTTCCCCACGAGGCTTTTGGCGTGAATGCACGTAGCTCGCTGTTGGAATCGGACTGTACATTAGTTGATCCGGGTCGTTAATGTTATAGTGGTATCGGAGCAATGTTTAGATAGCCTTGGAAACATCAAGGGTAACTACCGCACGACACATCGGGTGGGAGTGAGGTAAGGAACAAAAAGTTAGGATTTACCAATAATTTTAACCTTATAGGAATCAAATGGCATCAAATAGTCCAACCATGCGAGGTGCAGGGCGAAGACAAGAACGGACGCTATCGAAGAATCTAGCTATGCGGATGTAGTGCTCAAACATCATGAGAAACTAAGGAAATACCGCGTGAGCAATTTCAATGGAGGGGATGCTGATGCAGCGAAAATATGGCTAAAGGACATAACCCGAATTATGATACTACTTCGAACCCCATAAATTCTAGAACCAAACTGGTCCAAGTTGGCGGTGCAACACACTGATACGAACCGAATGTCATAGATATAGAGAGGCATCAACCGTCATAATTTGAAGAAGCATTTCGCACTAGATATCTTTCGGATGTGGCGGTATTTCAGAAAATGATGGACTTCGAGAGTGTGGAGCAAAGGAAGGACGAGATAGTCATAGCACACTTGGCGAGTTACCAGACACTAGCTAGAAGTGTGAAAGTACTTGAGGAAGTAAAGATACTCAATTTCCATAAGGGCTTGTTATTAAGAGTACATGCACGAGTCTCGATAGTAACAGTCACATAATTGAATGACATGTATGTAGAGAAAATCCTAGCGGCTCCAAATCTAGGATATTTTCAACTAAAAGTGTAGTACAAAAATAGCAGAAAAAATAAACACTTAATTGGTTGCATTCTAGCATGTCATTGGTATTCAATTCCTCCTTCATAGAAAGGAGATGAGTTTAATTTATTTCGAGATAAGATCTATGCACTATTTCTCAAGCGTCTAAAACTATGACATCTACATTTTAAAACTCTTGCCAACGCCACTCTTGTTAGGTGCATCCATCATTGTCCACCATCTACCATCCAACACAAAAAATTTCTAAGTGTGAAGAAGATATCGATAGCGACAAAAACCAAAGTTAGACAAATGGCAATGGAACTAATCATGCCTTTATGTGTGCGCTCGGAAACATAGGCCGACTACTGAACCCACTCTGGCTCAGCCCAACCAACTCGCACCAATAGCAGCACTGAGTGGCCATAACTTGATGGAAAATGCACGTCAATAATTACATAAGTGATACATAATATATGGTCAGACGATAACTACGAACCATTGCTTTGCGAAAAACATTTGTAGTCCACATTCATGATTGTCGCCCTTTGCCACCGCTCGGTGATCGGCCTCGACAATCATCCAATGGTCTATCAGTGGAATTCGACCCATCTTTGAATATTCAATTCATAAATATTGATCTATGCATTTTATACTTTAACACTAATAAAAATCAATATTAAATAATAAAATTAGATACTTTAGGCAATCTGTAACCTTGTTCGAGCCCAAAATCATTTCCGTCGTATAAATCTCTCTACACATCATTATTTTCTCACATCTACATCATATTCTCTTTCAATTTCTAAAATTTCTCACTCATTCATATCATTTTTTATTTTTCTTTCATCTCTTCAAATTTAATTTTATCTTTCTATCTCATCAATTTTATCTATATATTATTCAATTTCTCATTAAATATTACATTTAATTTAATACTTTTAACTATTTTGTTTGAATTTGAGTTTCTTTTTATAATTTCATATTCCAAATTGTTATCTTTTTTTCGAAATATCTAATCCGAAACAAGTTACGAGTTTAAATTACTAATTTAATCTAATATGCGTCATTTTTAACATTATTATATTTTTAATTATAATATTTCAAATAATATATAATATTTAATTGATATATAATATAATTATATCAATTATATAATTAAATATAAATAATATAACAAAAAATAAAAAAAACTATTTCCGTGGACAAGGGACACCCAAACCCTTGTGTGCCTATCGTATTTCCGTGGCATTACATCAGCTCCCATTTAACCATGGACGTGAACTTGGCGGAAATTTGGGCTGACAAAACAACATTTCCATACGATTTTGGCCGTCTAGAAGCCTTAGTCATTAAGCATTTTTATTATAATTCAATATTTATTGTAAAAAAAGAGTTGATTTTACAAAATATGATAAATAAATTCCTTTCCGATATTAATCATCATTTCCTGAAAAACCTGAAATTATCCCGAATTCAATACCATTGTTAAAACTAGGGAACATTTTGTGTATGCGTTCATATTAGATTTTTATTTTTTTAAAAAAATAACACAATTGGAACAAATACGAAATATGGATCATCGACCAAATATTTGAACAATTTCTAAGGAAGTTAAAAAAACACAATTGGACAAAAAAGAAATCTCCGTCAAATATTAGAACAATTTCTCAGGAAAGTAAATAAATGTTCGTAAACAACTGTTATAAATTAATAGAATTAATAAACATAATTAATTTTAGATGATTTAATATTACATACTTGTTGAAAATTAAAGGTGTTGGAATAAGTTTGCATTTTATCACCCACGGGCAGAACACGTGAGCACTAGTCTAATAATATAAAGCATGATACCAAAATTAGCGTGAGTAGAATTCTTAAACTCTGGAGTCAATAATTAAAAAAAACATATGAAAATTTGCATGTAACGAAGAAAATAAATGGAAGGACCTGCTGCTGTTATCCTCATGTAGCACGCTAACTAGAAGAAGCATTCTTTCTTGCCGCATAAATGCGGTATGCAGCCAAACCAACAACAGTCACTGCTGCACCAACTGAGAGATCCCACAAGGGGTAAAGATGCATATTCTGAAGATGAAAAGATGGTAATATGAGTAGTACCTGATAGAAACACGAGAGTTCGGTTGACAATCCGATGATAGTGCTTACGGCTTTTAGCAGCTGATGTTTCAGGGATGCTCAAGTGAGGGTGTTCTGCTGCCCTCACTATTTTTTCGAATATGCTACTCAAGTCACCAAGCTTTGTGCTCAAAGGTACGGGTGCCTCTACCCCCAAGTCTTGGCTTACCTGTTAATTATAAAGTATGTCATGAATTCAGGAACACTTTCAAGACATACATGAAGCGCAATAGGTTGAAAAGTTTTTACCCTAGTCGAGTCCTTAATCTCGGTCAAAAAATGGTCAAGGTCATCTTTAGCAGCAACGATGAGACAGGGAACTTCATAACCGGTAGCTTCGCCATGGCTGGCAACATCGAAAAGCATTTCAGTTGCAGCCTTCCAGGAGGACTCGCTTGAACTGGAAACAGTAGGACAATGAATAAGTCATTCAACAATACAATGTTCTATTGACGTCACATGAACAAAAATAACTAACCTGTCATGAACAAATATAGCAACATCACATGCTGCTAGAGCATCCCTCCTTGACGTCAAGTCCTTAACTCCTTCCGTAGCAATTTCTCGCAACACAAGAATCCTCTTATGTCCCTAGATTAAGGGGTCACACAGCATGACTTCCATTATTATTAAGATGCATATTCCTACCTGTGCTCTAGCTTGTAAATAAAGTTTCCGTTCTACAGCTTAAGACTTACTCCATGTTGATCAACCAAATTAACAGCGTATCTGTCCGTTGTCGTCGAAATGTACTCTTCAGAGAATGGCCTGTTGAATGGATGACCACAACATCAAAAGAATCATGTACTATTTGAAATAAAAATAAAACAATATTTTATTTTTGAATTACAATTTTAATAAGTTGCCAGAATACCTTCCCAAGAAAGAATTCAGAAGAGCGGTTTTGCCAGACCCTTTTGGTCCAAAAACAAAACACTGGTATACAGTTCTATCTGCTTGCTGTTTCTTACGATCTACTCGTCTTCTCCGTGTCAAACGTACAGCAGTAGCAGGATCTCCACCATAACCAATATATATAAGTGACTCCACGCTACGAAGTGGATCTAGAAGTGTCATTAGGGCCCACTACAGTATATATTTGATGCACAGGTTAATTTTTGGAGTGAAAAAAGCCGCAAGCAAATACTAATAGACGGATTTATTTAAACCAATCCAGCGTGTAAATGATTAAACAAACATCACACACAACTATCAAAAAAGTTACATACCACGGATAAAAATCCATCAAGTGACAATCCACCAAGAGCAGTTTTTTCGGCTGCTTGCATGTATGGAACCGCACTCCAAGGGCTAATATTAACATTTGAAAAACAGCAATAAGAAGAGACGCCATATACGTAAAACCCAAAAAAAAAAACAGTGAAAATATATCACCATAAATACATTTTAAAAAATAAGAAGCTCCAATAATATCACAGAACATAACTGATTTAGACAATACATTCAGTATTTCAGTTAGTGAGAATCAAAACGAAAAAAACCAACTTACTTTTCGGGTGCAGTAGAAAACAAGTCTTCAAGCTCAGCAGATCGAAGAGCACCATCCTGCGTAGAATCACCCCCCATTAAAATTCGAGGCTTATGGGAAAAGATATGTGTGTTGTAAGGAAGAAAACATCAAAATTTATTTACAGACATATTTAGCAAATATTACGTACACAGTCAACATCAAAAGTGAAGAAAACTTTTTTCAGAAACTCCGTAGCTTCACTGGAAAGCTCCAAGCTCTGCGAATATAGAAATATGGTACTCAGGTATAAAAAGAAGCTCCATTCAAGTGTGTTTACCAAAAGAGGGTATATCATTTGTAAAGACATCTAGGCAATATATCTGATTAGTACATCTCTCACGATCAGAAATGTTCAGCACAATTCCAATAATTCAAAATGTACAAATTTGCATGCGGTAGATCATGGGTTTAAGCATGGAAACGAGTTCCATGTTGAGAAACATACCTGGTCAGGGTACCTTTTCAGTGGAGGTGGCAAGTGATCATCAGAAAGCCTAATTTCATTATTATAACCAAACTTCCTAAGGATAGTCCATGTTGTCTCCAAACGTCCCCTCTCAATGAAAAGTGCTTGGAGGAATAGAAAACCCGTTAATGTAAGACCACGCTCATTTACACCCTCAGGCATCTTTTCTTGAACAACCATTCTCACACCTTGTATTTCAGCTGGTTGCATTGGGAGTTTGAAACATTTGACCTGATCATTTATGAAAAGTTCATTTTGTGATGCTTACTATCAAGAGACCAGTGCAGATCATTCAGAGAGCCCAATTTAACAATTTAATATGTATAAGGCATAGAATAAACGAAACAAGAAAGCATCTACCTGAAAGGCATTTAGCTCTGCATCAGAAAGAGCACCATCCCTATCATGGTCGCTGAGAATAAAGATCCTTTTCAAAGCTCTCACACACTTTGGTTTCAAAACTTGTAGCTCCTGATCAAATAATGGAGCAGTGGGGTTAAGCACCGCCTTTTGTGCATAGACGAAAACCTCAGACACCTGCAAATGAAACAAAAATCAAATACAAAAGATCTCTGAAATCATGTATCATAAAGGTACCAAAAAATGTACATTGGAAAAGTTCAGGGGATAGATATCTAGCCTGAAATTCTCTGAAACTTATAACACGGTCTAAATCTTTGTAGCTATCCCCAGTAAAACATACCTGAATTTTATTTAATGCAGAACACTCCATACAAGTCTCAACCTCCCTGAACTGCTGCATAACTGGGGTCATAACCTGATCCAATCTAAATGAATTTCGATCACTTCTTTTATCCAGCATGCAACCCACAACAATAACCGGTACTTTAACCTGCAAGAAATTACAGGCAAATAACCTTGAAATAAAAAATTATAAATTAATAACAAAAATATATGGAGTTCACGTATCAAGCTAGAACGGTAAACTATTAAATCGCAAGTACTCAAATAAAAGTCAGAGCTAACAACTCAAATATGCCGTCCTTACCTCTAATTTCCGTAGTTGAGGAAGCCAATAAGTACTTATCCTATCTAGTGTTTCATCTCTATTGCAAGCATAAGTAAGAACAACAGCATCAGCGCTCCTCAGTTCCTCGAACAGCCTCCCCTGGTTCTCCGGACTGCACATTTTCATTAGCAGAATACTAAGAATTCCCAACAGGGAACTCCTTCTCATGAATTCTACTGTGTAACGAATATAGTTCTGATACCTTGAAGAAGTATCAATTATGGTGCAAGGAACATGATCGTGATCCCTATTCCCAGGAATCCTTGTAGGCGGGAGAACTGGTGGGACATTGGTCGGGAAATCCACCGCCGCAGCCGTAACTATCAAACTCGACTTCCCTGTCTTGGCATCACCGGCAACTACGATTCTAAAAGAATTGGCACCTGAAGCGGTTGTTGAACTACCACCTGCCATTTGATCACTGCTACGAAAGAGGATCAAATTTACATGAGAATCATAACTAACAACTTACGAAATTTAATTCTGTAAAAAATTACAAAAACAACTTCGAAAATGGACGATTGTTCACCATCGTCATCGAACAACAAGACTCTGATCGAAACATCATTCCGGAAAAATGTTACCTCTTAGAGAAGATTCAGTGGATAAGATAAGCAAACAAGACGGCTCCTTGATCGTGATTCAAGATTACAGAAATTTTATGTTCAAGGGTTTGAGCACCGGAATGTAGTGGAGGAAATGAGAAGTACAAGAACCTGATTTTAATCCTACGGTTGTGGTGAGATAGCGAAGTGGAAAGTAAGGACAAAAATTGATCATAGCCGTCCGATGAAATTATCATTCCCTTTTTTCAGCCCGCCAATATAGCCCATATTATTATACATTATAGAGCTCAGGCCCATCCCAAATCATATTTTGGAAAATATCACACATACATATTAATAGAAAAACAATTTGGACGAAAAACAAATTTGATTTCTAAAGTTTTGGAATTTAGTAAATTTAATTCTTAAATTTGATACATTTTAACAAAATCAGTCCCAAAGTTTTAAAATGACAAATTCAGTCCTCAAACCATTTTTTTTCCAAAATCAATCCCAAAGTTTTGTGTGTGTGGTATTATTGGTCTTCAAAGTAACAGTGCCCAAATTTGGTCTTCAAAGTTTCGAGATTATGACAAATTTAGTCTCTAATGCCATTAAAGGTCCCCCAAGGTTTGCAAAACGTGGGAAATTTAATCCTCAAATTTTTGAATGATCTAATTTGGTCTCCTAACTTTATATAATTCGGCAAATTTGATCCCTAATAATAGAAAACGGTGTTTTTGAAGGCCGATATGGATGTATATGATTTTAATGATACCAAAATTGATAAAAGTATATACAGATACATATGAAAATTGATTTTTGAAGACGAACGACACGAAATTGATGCCTGAATGTCAAGAATTGAGTATTAATGTTTTGAATTGTTTTTTTACATTAATTTCAATCTTAATGCTTTATGACATACATGACGACAATAATAAATCGGCATGAGTACATATAACGCAAAGTTATAGTTTCTCAAATATTTAAATATTTTAAAAATACATCATTAAGTTAAATGTCTCATTTGCATAGGATGTGAAGGAAGAGGAAAAATAAGATAACACTAATGCTTCCAAAGTTTTAATAGCCGAAATGATTATGTCTATTCGAAACAAAGTTAAAGTATTTCAACTATTCGAAGTTTGAAAGTATTTCAAAGTTTTCTTCTTATTGAATACTTTCTTTTTGTGTCGGTATCACTTGGTTTGGGGATGTACGTCGTGGCGAATTATGTGATCTCCGAAAGTGTAAACCAGGTAGAAGTCATCTAAAAATTTTTTTAATTAGTGTAATTGAAGTGACCCAACATATGTTCTAGCAAACACTTACATAGAAAGGATATTCGTTCGGTTCGTACACATTGACTCCTGCTTGTCGAACGATTTTGTCAAACGATTGTCTTCACACTGCCCACAGAAGTTTCAAAAATTTTTCCAAATTTTTGAAACTTATGGAACTGAAATTGTTAGTAGATGTAAACTTTGAGGGCCGTTATTGATAAAAAAAAGTTTGAAGATTGGATTTGCTACTTTGGAGACTTTATTTGCCAAAATAATCAAAATTACGGTGACCAAATCTACCAAAACATTAAATTTTGATGATCAAGTTTTTCATTTCGTGCAAACTTTGGGACCAAAAACATCATTCTCTCAAAAAATTCATCTTTATTTTTAAATTTTTTTTTCGAAAATAAGTATTGATTATTCTATTTATTCAAATTTGATATATTATAAATTTTAGTCCAAAATTAATAAAATAACTTTAAAATTAAATAGTTATAATAATTTTCGTTCAATTAACTTTCACCACTTTTATTCAAAAACATTTTACGTTAAATTTTGGATTTATACTAAAAATAATTTTTTGGTTAAAGATTTGAAATTTTGTCAAAATTTCGTTCTCGAAATTCAAAACGATATTTTTTATCGTTTTGTATATTAGTCGATATGCAGCAAGTGTTATGTCCATTTCACATGTATATCATTATTAACATAAAATGCTCATATTGCCCCTTCGGTTGAAGACATACAACATCAGCTTGACTAAAATCTAGAAGTTTGTTAAGATCAAGTGGGAGGAACTCGTTTCAACTCGTGTGAAGCGGGATAGATTGAATGACAAACTCCTAAGAGCAAGGATAGCTATTTTTCTTTTGACCAGCAAGACCGAGCTAGAAAAAAAGCAAACATCAACCCTTGCAGATTTAGCCTCTGTCATGTCCAAGAACTTCAAACAAGAAGCTCCAATAAAGGCATTGACTTGGGCCGATGAATGATACCGATACACCGTGCATCGCCATGTGAATTCCTTTGAGTCCTCTAGCAATGTGGGCAAAAAATATCTCTTTCTGATTATTCGATGGTAAAGAAATCTAGTGCCTGAGTGCAATCTGCATATTCCTTCATGGACTTGACTCAGGACAACACTTGTCTCTTCCTTGGTTTGGCATTGTAGGAGCAGTACCTTAAAACTTTTTTCGAAGAGGCGACCTTCATTGAGCATGTATCGCCTTGATCTGACATCAATTTTTCTCGCTTATGACATTCCCTCATTAAGGGAACCATGCACTAAATATTGCACAATAGGGTCAATCCCTGTAGGCTCCAACTGGATGCTCGCTTCACGAATGTGCAAACTTGAAGCTCTAGGAAAATAGCCTCAATTTCTTCATGGATCTGATTTATCATTGGGAAAACTATTGAATGGCGGTTCTGAATGTGGACGACACAGTCCCCGAACTTACATTAGAAAGGCTCACGGCTAACCTTGCCAAATAGTCAGCGATCTTATTCTGTTCTCTAGGTATGTGCCTGAGTGAAAACTCTGAGAACTTTCGTCGATAGGTCCAAAACATTAGCATAGTAAAGTTTCATAGTATGTTCGTGTGTCTCGAACCACCCTGCATACTGCTCTACCACTAACTTGGAGTCGGAAAAGACCCGTACTTTGGCCACTCCATCTATCGGGCTAATTTCATGACTGAACGGAGGGCTTCATATACTGTCACATTGTTCGTCCTTGAGAATTTATGCTTGACCGCAGAGTGTATGACGTCTCCTTTTTGCCGTGGTGAGCATGATTCCCGCTCGTTTTCCTCTGAGAATGGATCCATCGGTCCTCGTCCTGGTTGATCATGATTGTTGATCGGGTCATCTCCACCATAAAATCGGATAGGACTTGAGTTTTTTATAGCTCTTGAGGAACGAATTCTAAGTCCATGAAGTTGATCTTGATGGCCCATTAATAAAGTCTTCTGCTATATTGCACCAACAATGGTACGAGATGCGAAATTTGGGGTGCGTGGGTGCGAGATTCGTTAATTTTTTACGAATCTGATTAGGGAGCGTTAATAATTCGTTGATTAATAATATAAATATATTATTTTTTTACAATTTACTCAATAATCCAATAATATTTCAAATCATTTCAATTACTAATATGATGGATTATATAAAATTTCATGCAAATTAATTAAAATATATTTTTCTTTTTTTAAAAAAAATATTTACGCATCCACACCGGACGCAAACCGGGTGCCATAAGTTGCACGAATCCCACCGAATCGTGCAACCTCGGTCTTCTATCATTATCGGCTTGGCCCAACACTATCTTGAGTAGTTAATCGGTGTACACATACATCTTTCTTCCTTCCAAACAATATCTCAAATTGGATAAGCAAAAAAAATTCTAGGTTGGTGTAACAAGTTTCCGCCGATACCAATGAATGACTCACATAATAAACCGGGTGATTGACTTAATCTCTTATGGTGATGAGTCTTGCGCTTAATGCAGCTTCCGAAACAGCTAAATATAGACCCAATGGCTATTCGGGGGTTGAGCTGCCATCACGGGGTGAGCTTATGTACTTTTTAACTCTTCAAAAGCTCTCTAACATTCATAGGTCCTCTCCCGTGGATTGACTTTTTGCAGTACCTTGAAGAAGGGTATAGCCCCATCATTGGACTTGTATGTAATTCTGCTTAGCGGCAACCAAGCGCGCTGTTAGTCTTTGAAATTGCTGCTTGTTCCGTGGTGGCTGCATGTCAATAATTACTTGGACTTTTTCAGGATTCACCTCAATGACTTTCTCCGAAACATAATACCCCAAGACTTTTCCACTCATGATCCTAAAATAGCACTTCTTCGGGTTTAGCTTCAAATTATACTTACGGCATACTTTGAAGCATAGGGATAAGCAGGAAATATGGTCTTCTTCATTCAAAGGTTTGACGATCATATCATCCACACAGACTTCCATGATGTGACCAATCAAATCCATAAAAGTTTTATTAATCACGCACTTATAGGTGGCGCCTGCTTTTTTTAATCGAAAAGGCATGAAAATATAGCAATACGTCTCTGTCATGCCCCATCTAATACATATAAATATAATCTAAGGTGAGACATGATGTTGTACTCTATAAATATAGCACAATACCATACATGTTCTTATTATCTTCATAAACTCATTTATTTGTATAGTTATAAGTAAACATAATTTACTATACCAAAACACTTTAATATACATAATTTAAATACTAAACCATTTTCCTAGACTTCAAACATCACAAGTTAATTATTTACAAAACAACAACATAACAGCGGAAGACTACGACATAACAAACAATGAAACAAAAACTACTCGCAACACTTTACTTCTTCATGTCTTGTGGCAAATTGATCAACTTATTTACATCTCCTTATCGTCTTTACCTGAGGATAGATGAGTGATCATGAGACTATATAAAGAGAAAATACAGAAAAACAAGCATATAGTAGCAAAACAATCAAAGCTGACATAAGAAATGTAAACACGTATAGATTGTACTTTTCTTTATCTTTCATTGCCGGCATAGCGATCCCAGTAACCCGTCCCAACCCTTGGCTTAAGCATCACCAAAGATAGAGAAAACATAAGAATCAATATTCAAATATTAATCAAAATGAGCCACCCATCTTCACAACACATGAATATGCCAACATAACATTCTTGGGATCTCCTTAATCATAATTTTGGTCATGTCTACTTTCATGTTGCCGCAAGCTAGCTTGGTTCATAGCTAATTCCATGGTAAAACCATGTTTCCATGAGTGTGCATCCACCCCTCCTTGAATTTTTACAAAACAATGCATTTACACATAAAAACGACTTGCTAAATTTTAGGTGCAGTTCAGTGACACAAAATACCAGACACAATTTGAGGGCTCAAATGAACTTCAAATTTAATGTAAAAATAATCATTTGAAAGCTAATTCAACAAGCTAAAACATCGTAAGAGAACATAACTTCATCAAAGCACTCAAACATTTCATAAAAAGTCATTTATATATGATCTGTAAAACTGTAAATTAGAGGAATAGTTCAGCGAAAACATTTCATAACATATTGACCCTTATTTCTCTAACTGTAAAATTAACATATATAGAAACTAAACTCAACAAGGAACAAAATCATGCAAGTTTCATCACATAATTCCCAGCCAAAGAATGATTCTTTGTATGTAAAATTAACATATATAGTAATAGTCAATTCATGAATATTAACAAACATCACAGAAAATGCAGATACTGTATTTTAGTTTATAAATCTCAATCATGCTCCTAACCTTCAACTTTCCTTCTTAAAATATCATCTCCTAAGCTCAATTGTAGCTTAAGAATGATTCTCCCTCTCTGGTTTAGTCGAAATCTCACTCCTCCGAGAGATACAAGTCTAGGTAACTTATTTGCTAAGTTTTCTTCTATTTGTTTTGAGTAGAGTTTGTCATACAATTTAGATCACATTAGTAAATAATTGATGTCACCCAACCATAAGATTTTAAGAGTATAAATAACTCATTACAACACTACCATATTTTTAAAAGATCAAAACAATTGCAACTAATGAACTATGTGTTATATTTTATTGCAACCACAAGTCTAGGTACCATATATTAGGGTTGGTTCTCGGTTTTTTTCGGGTCCAAACCTAAAAAACTAATTAAATATTTTTTTTAAAAAAATAAAATTAAATAATATTTAGTACCGATCGGTATATCGGACGGTATACCGGTTGTACCGCTTATAACGGTTTGGACCGGTACGAAATTCCGAACCGGTATGAAAACAGTGGTCGTACATGGTACTCATCAGTATGCTTCCGGATACAACATCAACCAATTGATCTATGTGGGGAAGAGGGAACATGTCTCACACACAGTTCTTATTGACATCAGTGAATTCAATGCACACGCTTCAATTTCCTCCTCGCTTGGACATCATCACAGGGTTGGCCACCCATTATGTATATTGCACTTATCCAATGAATTAGATATTGAACATCTTATGCATCTCCCTTAGTAGTCTCAATCTTCTTAGGGGATAACCATATTTTCTTTTGTCAAACGGGCTTAGTATTCGGGTGGTGTTAATCGGATGCTCACTGATTGCTCGATCAATCTCTGGGACGTCATCTGGGATCCATGCGAAAAAATCTACATGATCCTTCACTAAATGGATCAATTTCTCCTCCAAGTGAAGAGCGAGCTCCATATCGATACGGGTAGTCTTATCTGGTTCACCCTCGACAAGGTTTATTGTTTTGAACCGGACATGCTCCATGACCTGTCATGGATGGGGAGGTTCTTCCCGTAGGTCAACTAGCGCCCTATTGATTGGGGCCAATGCGTGGCACCAGGTAACATTTTCTTGCCGCACATTGGCCTCCTTACCAAAATGATTCTCCGAACTGAAGGGAACTTCAACATCATATAGTAAGTCAAAGGTACCACCTCAAACCGAAAAAAGGAGATTCGTCCCATGATGTCGATGTACGCTAGCTCAACGTCCACAACCACAACTCCAATACCTCGATTGGGTCCAGGAGTTTGCTCCCAAGATCACTGGAAACATGGTTTTGCCGCAAGAAATAATGCTCCTCTCATCAATAGCCTAGAGGTTAGTGTTGGCGATCATGAGGTTAGGGCCCGCAGCTCCCAAAGTGTCATCAACTTCTCGCTTCATTTGGTTGTAGGAAGCCCTAGTGTCAACCAATATACGATGTACCATGTGACCAGCTATGGCCTCGTAATAATGAGGGGATCCTCGATGGGATTCACTATTCCTTCACATCCACCAAATGTCAAGACGATAGGATCATCAAAAGCTGATCGGTTGCCCATGTGACCTTCATACCTTCACAAGGGCGATCGATTCTTTCTCATCCTCATGGATCGACTCCCCGATCTGCGTTCTGCCAAAGATCACATAAATCTCTTCGGTAACCTCCCTTTCTTCCTGGGCTTGAACTTCATTGCGGAGAGGATTACGCTTTGGCATCGGAGGAGATGGTAGACGGCCCTGCTTCTCCCTCCTGATACCATCATTTCACAGCGCTCTACCTCGAATAAATCTCCTTCGTTCTTGTCTACGGCTCTCCCGACCGTTTGGGCCTCACTCTAGGACCGAAGTGGGAGACCTTCGTTCCTCAATTGATTGCCATTCAGGCCCAGATCATGTCTCTCTTTGAATGGGGACAACAAGAGTCGTTTGTCCTTCCTCCCGAGGCGCATTCAGCGAACAATCATCGAATTATTATTGAAATAGTGATTCAGATTCAATTTTTAAATTTGTAGAGTTTTGTCAGACAACATAGGAACATGAAATAAAAGGATACATGCGATTTTACGTGGAAAACCTCAAAGGAACGGGAAAAAAACCATGGTATCAAGAAGACAACTTTTCGACCAATTCAATATACTAAGGATCAACTTTTACATGGAATGAATAAAAGAAGCAACAATATGCAATCGTGAAGAGCAGATCAAAGAAGTAGGATGATCTGTCTCCAAACACTAAGGGTGGCTGTAGATTATCAGTTGATGAATCTAGGGTTTCGATGCTTAGGATCTAGTCTCTCTTTAATCTCTACCCCTCTTATTTATATAATTGTGTTATCTCTTTCTTTCTCTTTTAAAGCTCTATATGTTATTAGATCCACCAAAGTATAAAACTTCTCTTAAGAAACACGTCAGCCATAAATATCACATATTTACTCAAGCCTAGTGTATCGTCTAACGTGTGAGGACCGATTGTGTATCATAAGAGATTGATCCAACACATTGTACTTTCAATATATGAACTGTATATTAGGCTTGGCACATTCATTTTAATTTGGGCTTAATCTTGGATCCTTGTGCACTGAATCCAACTAGTGGTATCTAGTTAGAGGTTCCCATCAGATACATAGAGAAGATGGTTAATATTTATAAATATTCAGTTAACACCAATGTTTTGAAATGGACTGGATTCGGAATTTCGGGTCAGTAAATTATCTGACATTACTTTTTAAATATTAAAATATTTATTTTTAAAAATATATTGATTACTTTTTCCCGATTGGATACAAAAAAACCAATACCCGACCCGAAAACCTGAAAATAGGTGGTTCCAAATAAAATGCTGATACCACCCAATATACATACGATATACCGACCGATAGAATGATAGTGCTTAATATATGCATTTGCGTTTTGGATATTGAGTCCGAAAATTCGACAAAATTTAGTCCTTTCATCAAAAAATAATTATTTAGTACATATTCCAAAATTTTCGGTAGTTTAGATTGGTTAACATTAATTATTATAACCTTTTGAATTTAAGGGTATTTTTATAATTTTCAACTAAAATTATGATATATTAATTTGAACAAAATTGATTTATGAACAAATTTGAATGAATAAAAATGATTTTTTTCTTATATAAATACTTTATTTTTGAAAATAAATCTTATTCTAATTCGATAAATGCATCCAAACAAACCCAAACCAGAATGTTCATTACCCTGGGATTCTAATAGAATAATAATTCAATCGTTATCAAACACTATTAACTCGTCCATAAATGATTGAAAAATCAATTTCAAGCGCATATACATACACAGTATACACAAATCAATTTAAAAAGTAACATTACAGGTGCATATTTCTAAGAAGTTAAACCGTTGCACCAAATACACTCCAGTCAAGCACCTTAAAACTCGAGACAGCAGTTCTAAAAACCTCTGCCATCTGCGTGCGTCTGGTATGAACATCAGGTACTCGTAAACCGGGGTCAACAGCAGCTGCACTTTCACTCAAGGGACTAGCAAAAGACATGTAAAGCCGATTAAAATGGCATCAAGTGTTTGAAGAGAGTTTGAATACAGGATTACAAGCCTGTCTTTATAGCTTACTTGATCAAAATCGGCTCATAGGCCGTGATCAGGACATCTGTTTCGGCATTCTTAAGGCGTATATTAGCCAAATAAACCTGGTTCAAATAAATATCTACATAAAACATGAAAATGGAGGCACAGTTTTTTACATTCATTGAAATCTAACCTTCACTAGATTCTGTGTTTCTCTTCCCTGTCTTCCTTTGGAAATTGCCTGTATAGGAAACGTAGGATAAGTGAACAACTACAAAATGTAAACATCTCGAGGTTGTAAAAGTTGAAAGTGTGCACCATTTGACCAACAGCGGTTGTTACTATAGAAGGACTGCCATGAAATGTCAAACCATGAGCCTCAAAGATACCAGACTGTTCAAGAACCTGAATATAACAGCAGAGAAAGATGTAACTCAATAAATTTAGCGAAGTTAAATTGAGTTGGAGAAAGTGGCCAAATAAAAACCTGAGAAATATATATTTTTAGTTAACATACACCTAGGCTACACATGAGCCTCAAAGATACAAGACTACTCAAGAACCTGAATAGGAAGATTAATTCAATAAATTCTGAAAATTAAATTGAGACCGAGATAGTCACCAAATAAGAAAATGCAAGAAATATGTTTCTTATTAAATATCGACT
Source organism: Utricularia reniformis (assembly GCA_009725065.1). NCBI lineage: Eukaryota > Viridiplantae > Streptophyta > Magnoliopsida > Lamiales > Lentibulariaceae > Utricularia > Utricularia reniformis. Next base: position 182,820 of record RWGZ01001180.1, on the reverse strand, counting down.
CACGCTACAACAATAGAATGAATTATTAATCTATTGCACACTTAGTTTGCTTTGGAGATACATATCATTATAATGTCATTCTATTTCATGTTTTCCTATATGTACTTGATTTTCAAGATGGACTGATACATTTTTGCATTCAAACCAAATACGAAAGAAACCTAAAAAATCCTAAACAGATTCAAATAAAACCTGTAATAACTTTCAATTTCAAAAAACACCCTCAAGTCACTATGAGAAATATGCTAATTGCTAAAGCAAATCCACAATAACCTGAAAACAATCAAAGATTTGCATAACAGGGATGACGAAGCAAGCAAAAGTTACAGCCATACCACAGTTCCCTCAGCATCCTGTTCAATAGCAAGGTCTTGAAGAAACCAGGAGGCACTCCCTTGATCCGCCACGTCGTTCTTGACCTCCAACAGCTCAAACACCAAACTTTCGTCTATCGTGGGATCAGCAAAAGCTTCCTGCGAAATGAAAAAATGATGTAATTTAGACAAATCTGAAACAATTGACCAGAGAATGAACAAACCTGATGGTCGGGGACTTGGCGTACGCTGTTCACGTCCTGCGCGTAAAATTATATAAATACATCTCAAAGAGGTTGTCATTTTTCAAGCGATTTAACAGACGAGTAAACAGGAAACCTGGAACCGTAAAGGAAAACTCGCGGCGATGGCGCCGCCGAAGAGAGAGCGATCGGCGAATTCCTCCTTAGGCATTTCAATTTCGTATAAACGTATAATTTAAACCAGGAATATACTTACAAATCCAAGTTCGATAGATGTTCTAATAGGGATACCAAATTTCACTCGTTTTTAAAATAATTATGATTTGTAAATCAGATTGATATTTAATTGTTGTCGATACAACTTAAATTAAGTTGGAAGATGAAAACAAGGTAAGTCTGCCTTCTACCTCAATTTTTTCACCAATTTTGTAATTTACGTTACTTCGAAACTTGTAATTTCGAAACTACAAAATGCTAAAATTGTACGAAATCTGACATGTTAATTGGGCATGTCAGATTTCGTAATTGCAAATTTAGAAACTTCACTGTCAGATTTTGCAACTTGTTGCGAAATCTGATAGCTTCCTTTATTTATAACGTCGTACCTTAGTTTTTTCTTACAGTCTTAGCTACATTTTCGCATATAGTTTTTTTTTGATTGACGAAATCCCCCAAAACGGCACAAGGTTAGGGTTCCGAATATCCATATGATAAACCATCATCAGCCGAAATTCATCAATCATTCATTCTAGGGTCTGATGTACATGCTTTGTCATAAAAATAATCATAATACATTTCTTTCGAGCATTATATACAAAAAATGTAAAACATATTAGTTAAAATGAATGAAATATTGATAATCTATTTTCAATGTGTTGTGGCCAAGAGACCAGGGGTATTAACAGACGTCCGGTTCGCAAAAAAACGAATTCGGTTTTGATTTGTTTACATTGGAGAAAACAATTATAAAAGGAAAGAAGCAAATAACACAGCGATTTTAGCATGAAAAAACTCCTAGAAAAGAGGAAAAAATCAATTGACTATGAGCTGCAAATGCTCTTAGCCGATATATTAATAAAACAATTCATCTTACAAACGTTGAGAACTTATGAAAATGTCTAAGGCAACAATAAGAAAGCGCAAGGGAGAAAACCAGTAGAATGTGAGCTGATTCGCGCGTCGAAAAGGTCCTCCTTTAATTTGCCATCAATCCCTATATTTATAGAGAAGAAAACGCGTGTGAATCACGCTTTGTAACCGCCTATTATAATATCGTTTCCCATAGCGGAAAACGTGAGTACGCCCGAAGCGCAGACTACATGATTAGGGCCGAAGCGTGATAAGCGTGCGTATGCCCACGGCCTACTGTAACCGTCTGGATTAATCCAATGGATCGGTCCCCGAAGTGATAGACAATATGTAGCGTCAACCTTCGGTTCAGATTATTGGTTATTGGGCTTAGCCCAAGTGGGCCTTTAGGCCCAATTATCTTTGTTTGGTTGATTCCTTATTAGAAGTTGGATCTGGGGCCTTTAGGTTCGGCTTCCATCATTTGGGTCAGCTCATAATGGCTTGGGCCTCGTTCAGTTAGGGATACCGGGTTCCGAAGTTCTCATCACAATGAATTTTCAATATTACAAACAAATTGGTAGGCATGTTTTTATACTGGCGGGTACACAAAAAATAGGGCAGGCACCAGGTGTCCGGGTCAGAACTCATGTATTCGGGCCGACCCGGAAAAAAATAGTTTTAAAAATTTTTTTTACCGTCCATACCGTTCCGGATCGGTATAAAATTTCGGATCGATATGAAAACATTGATTTTTAATAAACTATGAATATATGCAAATTTATGTTTTCAAATTATTCATAATATTTCTTTTATATTAAGAAATTACATATTTTAAAAACATTCATATTTTATATTAATATACTAAATATTTAGTATTCTCTACTTTACATTTAATTATTTAGTAGATTTTAATTACAAATATTAATAATTTCATAATTTAAATATATTAGTTTTCAAATTTCAAAAAGTAACTATAAGCTAAATTTATTAATAATTTGCAAATATTCATATCTTTTTAAATATTCATATGCTTAGTATTCTATTAATCTTTTTTAATATTAAATATTTAGTATTTTCTACTTTATATTTAATTATTTAGTATATTTTAGTTACAAATATTAATGATGTCATATTTTTTATATATATTAGTCTTCAAATTTGAAAAATTAACTATGAACTAAATTTATTATTAGTTTGAAAATATTCATATCAACAGAGTACATATTTTTAAATTATTAATATGTTTATATAGTACGTTATACTTTTTTTACAAATGTTTTATTATTTTTTGTTATTTTCGAAAGTTAGAAATATTACAAATATTTCATAGTTTATATATATTAGTCTTCAAATTTAAAAAATTAATTATTCACTACAATTTTTATTAGTTTCAAAATTTTCATATCAACAAATTACATATTTTTAAAATATTAATATGTTTGTAAACATATAAAAAGGTTTACAATACAAAATTGATACATATATTTTTGTAAACAAATTGTTATCAATTTATTTTTAACAATAGTAAGCTTTAAGATTTAAATTGTTCACTTACAAAAAATAATAGTTCTGAAATAATGAAACAAAAAATGACATATATCAATAGCTAGGAAAATATAATTTTATCCATATTGAAAATAACGGGCGGAAGACATTTTTGGTACCTAAAGTTTGGATTTTTTGACATTTTTAGTTTTCAAAGTTTCTAATTTTGGCAAAACCAGCTCCCAAAGTTTGATTTATGCAAAACTGATCCCAAAACTATTATTATTTTGACAAAATCATTCCCCAAACTTTTGTGTGTGTGGCATAATTGGTCTCAGAGTTGTAATTTGTGGCAAATAAAGTCATCGGACTAAAATTATGCAAATTTGGTACTCAAAGTTTCAAGTTTTTGGCATATTTGGTCCCAAACGGCATTAATGGTCCCCAAAACTTGGAAAACATGATAATTTTAGTCCACAAACTTTTGAATGATTAATTTGATCTACAAAGTTTACATAATTTGACAAATTTAGTCTCCAACGAAAGAATATGATGTTTTTTATGATTTTCACGATGTATTTTAGTGTTTATAAATTGAAAAATTATTAGTCTTATATCTAATTTGTAATTTTCCACCGAACATATTACAACGATATCAATTTATATTGCGAATGTCAACACTTGAAGTTTATTAATGTTTGATGAGATTTATTTGTTAAATTTTCCATTTAATTGTTTTTCGAAATTTATTTTGATAATTTCTGACAATTTTATGTTGGTGATTCATTGATTTTATTGGGAAGACAGTGAGTTATATCCGATTTGTAATTTTCGATCGAATATAATACAACGATACCACTTTGCATTCGTCAATACTTGAAGTTTATTAATGTTTGATGAGATTTATTTGTTGAATACCAATTTAATTGTTTCTCGAAATTTATTTTGAAGATTTCGGACAATTACATAGGTGACTCATTGATTTTTTTTAGGAAAACAACGAGTTAAATACAATTTATAATTTTCGACCAAACATAATACAATGATACTAATTTGTATTCCCAATGTCAACACTTAAAGTTTATTAATGTTTGATGAGATATATTTGTTAAAGTTTCCATTTAATTGTTTCTCGAAATTTATTTTGACGATTTCTGTCAATTTATATATTAACGAAGAAATTTCGATAATATTTAAATATCGGTTGCGCCCCATTTTTTCCATACCGGCTAGTATACATGTCCGGAATTTGGTTCCGGTCTGGTATGACTATTAAGTCGGGAACTTGTCGGAAATACCAAAATACTCATACAAATACCGTTAATCGTATTTGTATACTCATACAAATATATTGATGATTTCGGTATTTAATTGATTTTCGAAATTTATTTATTGATGATTTCGGTATTTGTATGAGTATACAAATACGATTAGCGATATTTCCAACAAGATCCGAAATCGATTGTCGGATATTTAAAAATTGACATATATATTTGAATTAGTATATCGATTGTCAATATACTGACACACATATATTTGTATGAGTATATACTCATACTCATACAAATATATTAATTGATTTCCGACAATTTATATATTGACTATTTCGTTATTTGTATGAGTATATTTGTAAATATTTAATTTTTGGATCAAACCCGGAAAAACCCAATATCCGTGATACCGGTCAAAATACCGAACAAACTATTCTTTTACAAAAATTAAATAGTTTTTTTAAAAAAATATATTTATTTTTTCAATATTTGTTACTATTTAATTTCGAATCAAACACTGAAAAACTCGGTATCCGCGATATTGGTCAAATACCAAAAAAATAATTTTATATTTTTTGAAAAAAGTTAAATAGTTTTTTTTAAAAAAAATAATTTTTTTTTTATGAAAGTTCGGGGGCAATATTTATTATTGTGTGTAAACATTGAGAACCCGTATTGCCAATTTAAAGTTTAAAGAGACATATTACCTTAATGTTAAACTTTGATGACTAAATTTGCTAAATTGTTAAACCTTGGGATTCAATTTGCCAAATTAATCAAAATTTGGTGGACTAAATTTGCCATTTAAAACTTTGGGTACAAATTTTGCCAAATTATCGAAATGTGGGGACCAAACACGCCATTTTCTCGAAAATAACATTACCTTTACAAATTTACAATTTCAATAATCGAATTTATCTGACCAATACGACGGGAATTAGATCGAGAAATGGGAAGTTAACTACAGCAACAACAGTGTCGGCTGAGGCAACAAAAGAATATTGAAAGTGTCAGATTTTGCAACTACAAGTAACGTAGATTACAAAAATAGTGAAAAAAAGGTAGAAACTTTACACCAAATTTGCAACACTAAGTTGCAGCACCAACTATGCAAAATATGACACCAAATTATGAAGAACCGAGAAACTAGCCAAACACAAAAGAAACTCTAAACTATATGCGAAACTATAAATTACAGCTACGTTTTAAAGGCAACTTGTAGTTGAGAAATATGTCTCATTGAATCTGGCAAGTTGAGAAATCTGACAATCACGTTCAATTGACAGATTTCACAACTACAAGTTGTGAAGTAACGTAGATTACAAAATGAGTGAAAAAAATGAGGTAGAAGATGAATTTACCCAACACATGAGTTGTTATGTGAAAAATTCTAAAAAGATAAGAAAAAACTTTTGGTACTAATCTGTGTTCTAATATTTGACTGGTTTTCTTCGATTCGTCCAATTTGGGTCGGACCTGGGAGGAAAACCAGTCCGATTTATACTTACTCTTTTATTTTTCAGTTTTTCCAAATTTTTACCTAGGGTTCGCGAGAGAGGGGAGTCACGACCTCACCTGAGTGCATCTGAAACCACAAACCCAAGAAACCGGCCGATTGATGCTTTGCCTGTTGTTTAGCTACTGCATCGTCCACCTACTCGGATCTTGTATGGATTTGCAGGAAGGGAAGATACGGGCTATGTATTACCAAGTGAAAATTTCATCTAAATTTCTAAAATTCTTAGCTTTAGTTTTGTGATTTGTTTCCTTTGTAAAAGATATCCCCTTCTTAGAAGACGATTGGCGGAAGAGAAGCATGTTTACTTGTTACTAATTTTGACTGAGATCTCAAACGAAAACTATCGATCTTACTTTCGGCTATCCTTTGATTTTTGTAAAGATTCTCACTAGCGAGTGAGTCGGCGGAAATGGAGTTTATAGAAGGTTTCCAAATGAAGAAGAGTTGATACATTTTGATTTCAAATAAGGGTGTAGGCAATGATTCAAGATATTCTTACCAACCCTAAAAGCTAAAAGCCATAAATGAAGTAAACCGGTTCTAAACCGGATCGGTCGGAAAAGCGATTTATGTTTCCGGTCCAATTTTAGAACATAGGTACCAATAGAAGAAGTTCTCGATATACTATAATACTTACATATTGAGCCGATAGAATCTAACGGTTGATGTGATTTAATAAAGAAAATCTAATATGATAAAATGACTTAAAATCCCACTATTTTAAACCTCACTCAACGTTTTAGCTTTTGAGGTTTACGAGTCTCGAGGTAGCTCACTAATGATTTTTGTGCAGTATGCCTTTGGCCCTCCACCAGTCAAAAATCTAACGCTCAAAGCACGTATAAAATGATTAGGGTTCTCATTCTGCCATTCTTTTTCAATTAATCTCACTCTCCTAAAATGTGTGTGATTTTTTTATTATTTTATATGCTGGATTCCTTGATTTTTATGTTATTTCAACTCAATTAATTTGAAATTTTGTCTGACACATGCAATATATTAGGTTTTGCCCAAAATGCATGACCTTTGGTAATCGGGAGAGCAACCTTTGCTTTGGTTTTTATTAATCAACTATGAGTTACAAAATACTTAAGGATCGACTCACACCAAGCAAAATTGCCCGAAAATGAACGGAATATAGTAATTGTGGAGGTTCAAGCAAAACCATGTAACTACAGATGCAAATCCACACGAAAAGGGGCTAAAAGCAAGACCACACGACTAAGGACACAAAACCACGCGACTTCAACCTAAAAAGAAAATCCACGCGAAACAAGAAGCACAGTTGCGTGGTTGTGTACAGAAAAGCAAAACCACACAGATTTCAAGGTTGGAAAAACATTAATCCCTTAAGATTACTTTTATTTAATTTGTAAAAATCGTTGGTAATCGCCAGTGGTATGAAAACACAAGATTTCAACGTGACAAACCCGAAATTCATGAGAAAAACTCACGAGACATCAAACGTAGTAAGAGATTCACTAACAGATTATAGCAAGTAAAATGCACAAGTTCTCAGCAAAATCTCGAACTCTAGTACACATACTTAACTTAATGAACTTCTTCACTTCTACCCTTTTTATAGGGGTACACTTACTTTTACCACATTCCATCCCTTCATCGTTCGATGTATGTTTGTACTACTACAAACATGTTTGTACTACTACATCCCTCCATCAACTTAGTAGATGCATGTTCATCATCAACTTAGTAGATGATGAACGTTTACCGGTATACCTTTTGTATACCGGTCGCATACAGATATATAAACTTTTATAATTTAATAACAATAATTTCACCATATGATGCTTATCTATTGTTCTTATAAAATGTTTTATACTAGAAAGTGCACCAAGTGGTGTCTATTATCCAAAGGAATCCTTCCAGTAGTGTCGGTTTAACAGATTCCCTTAGAATTATCTCAAAGATATATTTTATACATTATAACACAATGAATAATTGTTTTTGAGCTTTATCAAACTAATCAAAATTATAATTGATACGTTATACATTGATTACTCCAAAATATGAAACTAAACAGCAACAAAAATGATATAAAACATAGTTGATCAATCGAGAGATTCTTACCGATTAGTTATTGGGATAGTGATCTCATCGTATCACAAAGCATTAAGCACATCACAATCCAAAAACAGGTCATTTTCATCCTCACTCACCCAATCTTCAATTTCTAGACCATTATCCCAATCAATGATATCAAAAAAATGCATTTTTTACCCCAACTGCAATATAAACAAACATCATATTATAAATAAGGAACAGATTGATGGAAAAAGGTATAGTAAAGTAAAATACATTTCTCTCAATTTTAAGTTGTAATAAATAAAAATGAGATGAAAGAGGCGCTCAGATTCAATTATATTTTTTTCTTTTCGTATGTATTCTTTCAAATAAATTCCAATTTCGTTCACAATCAGAAGAACATAATGTTTGGCATAGTACTGGCCTAGCCAAACATTGCAAATGTGGTGTTGAAAATCCTAAAATATCCTACCATTGAATTAAATAAGAAAGTTAAAAGTTAAACAATGACATATTTAAAAAATGAGTAACAACTTATTAAATACAAGTTTACCTAGATGATGAACACTTGTCATTTTTAATGATGTTTCTTTTCCAAAATTATATATCCTCACTTTGAAGGTCATCATCTCTTCGATCATCTTTCAATGGTCAGTACCTCCTTTTGAGATTAAGACCTCCAAGATCCCTTCTTGGGTATCAAATTTATTTCGAAGTGTGTCATTTGCATACTGAAATCGATGGTTTAGTCAATATGCAGCTGCATGCAAATTCCTTTTCAACTGTCTATGCCATCTTTTTACTATGTCTGTATACAACTTATAATCATATTTCACATTGTTAAACAATAATTTAATCTCTTTCCGAGCTTTCTCATCTAATGATACACAAATACAATTGAAGAACACTATCATTGTCTACAAGTCCGAGTACTCGAAGCAATGGAAGCATCACTGTTACAATCAACACTGCTTTCCCAAAAATGTCGATCAGATACATTATTAACAAAAGGTTTAGTCTTTAGCTCCTTGGATAATTTTGATGATGTAAACTCTTTATCTGTAATCAAAGTACTTAAATCATGCTTATGTGAACATAGACTCTGTAAGGATAAGAAAGTTGTAGCAAACCTAGTCAGTCTATGACAAACAATTTCAATCCAACCCAGTCTATTTCTCAACCAAGCCAACAAATACAAATGATTATACATGAACTTAGTTATCTCAAAAGCTTGTCTAACTAATGTTGCCACATGATCAAGATCTCCAATTTCCTTTAACATGAGATTCAGACAATGCGCGGCACAAGGTGACCAACTATTGTGTAGGTATTTTTTATTAATCAATTCACCAATCACCTTGAAAGTGCTCTCATTGTCAGTCACAATATGTACTACATTTTGTTCACCAACCCATTCAATACACTCTTCAAACAATTTACTTAACACTTCAGCATTCCTTACTTGATCAGATGCATCCATAGATTTCCAAAATACTACACCTTTTGGACAAAAAATAAGATTTTTTATCAACACATGATGAGATATACTAGTTCACCCATCAGTCATAATAGTGCATCTATATTCTTTCCATTCCATCTATGAAGTTTGTACCCGACCCTTTAATTCTTCCTTTACATCTAATAATAAAGGAACATGCAATGCATGATAATTTGGAACATCAAATCAAAGGCCCCACACAATATCTTTTTCAAACATTGATATTACCTGGGGGTATTTTCGGTATTACAACACCCCGAGAGCTCGTCCGACGTGGCTACGTGATATTTTCGATATTCTCGTATATTTATGTCACGGTGTATTTTTGGGGGTATTCCCGTAATTCGAACTACTCGGGTCTGAATATGAGCATTATAATGATATTTCTATCAGTTTAGGACAAATTCGGGCCCGGACTGGGCCAATGGTATTTTCGTAATTTGGCACCTGGGGAGCGCGCCGGTAAGTTGTGGCGATATTCTAGGGTTAATATTCAAATTCTAGAGCAAGGTATTATTATACAAGATTTTCCGGTATTATCTCATCAACATTTTCGACTAATTCTCGACCGGGATGCATTTCGAAGCTCCGGGACGATATGGCATTTATTCCAACTTAATTGGATATTATTTAATTACTTTGGGCTAAATCAAATAAAATTGGACTATTGGGCTTAAAACTTACTAGTTGGGTTGAATTTCTCTATAAATGTGAGCTCCATGGAACTAAAAAAAGGTTCAGACGGTCATCATGCTTCTCAAGGCAAAGTGTTTGATTAACTACACTATGCTAATCGCGACTTTTTGCAAGTAGTCACGAGTTTGTGTCATCCTGGTCGTAGTCGCGACTTTGTGTTGCCCGGAGTCGCGAGTTTCTGCTGACTCGCGACATTCTGCACTGTTTCATTCGTTCTGGCTTCCGTAGTCGCGAGATTGTGTTCTGCCCTCAGTAGTCACGAGTTTCTGTACTCACTAGCGAGTTTTTTACAGTAACTGCACAATCAAGTGTATTTGATCGTTTTTCGTACCGTTTTCGCCTGGATTACCCATATTTCTTCATTGTAATTATATTGCTTTATTATTATAGTGAAAACTAAGGTAGAGCTTCGCTCTCCCGAGGACGTAAGCCCACACATTGTGGGCCCAACCTCGTATATCGCTTATGTCCACACAACAATTAAATTCCGAATAATTAAAAATTGACTCATCCAAAAATAAATACCCAAAATATTTTTAGATTTGATCAAACATCCTTTTAAAATATTTTGGGTCAACAGAACGAAATGGAACACACTAATAATAAAAAAAATTTGCTATCTCTTTTTGTGCTCTTTTAATAACATCATTACCTCTTAAACATCATTTCAAACTTTGTTAAACAATTTTTTTCCCTTCCGATTCTTCTCAAAAAAATTTCCCTTGTTTTTCTCTTTTCAAAAGGTTGGGAACCTGATTCAATTTCACGAATTTCATTATCTTCATCACTACCAACCAATAATAGTTGTCTCTTTTCTTTCTCTTTTTGTCTCTTAATATTATATGCACGTTTGGTCTCCATTGAATCTTTAATATCAATTTTAACAAAAGCAGGCACACCAAAACATATTTTTACATCTCATTTATACAATTTAGAAGCAAGATATATAATTTAGAGTAGAGCAAAAACAAAAATAACAAAACTTACGGTTTGGGGAAGGTATGAGAAATGAGCAACAAAACATTCTATATATTATTTTTTTTAAAAATACAACTTAACACATTGAATCCAAGAACTAATCTCAGGTGATGAAAGCTTACCCAAACCATTATCCAACTAAAATGGCTATGCTGATGTCTTTCTCTTCTACTTAGGTCTGTAGTATGTGAGAATTGAGAAATCAATTTTGTGTTAATGAAAACATCATTCACGGTAAAGTAATTTGTAGTCTATTGGGCTTTAAAAGTTATAATAGTTGGGCTGCCTTTTAACAAAGTTCGATAACCCGGCCCATTAACCCATATATGTCGGTATGGCTGGTATACCGACCGAAATGACTACCTTGCAAGTAACTACACCTACTACTGTTCACCCCGGCCGTCATGAATTTCATGATAGTCTACAAATTAATGTGGTCCCTGGGTACTCAAGTCTTTCCCAATCTAATACTTTATTTCCAAAAACAAAGACCACGATCTCATCGATAGACAAAATTCGCAATGCGACTAGTACCACGCATTCCTCTTGGTCGGAGTTCCCGAAGGTGAAGGCTTTGAATTCCCTCTTAAAGAGACTATAATGACCCGACTAATTATAGATCGGTTAAATGATAATTTAATACATGATAAGAATTATAGATCAAGTTTCAAAACAAAACTCAATTTAAAGTGGGTAGTATGTGCCAACTTACATTTTTCTAAATTATCTCTCTTGATTCCAATTTCTTCACAGATGATTTCATGTCTTTTGAAGAAAGCTTCTCAAGTTTATGCAACCCTAGCCGCTGACATTTTGTTGATGGGCAAAACATCAGCCTCATTTTTCTCACTTCCAAAATCTGATTTGGGCGCAAAATCGTATATTCTTTTCAATTGACCTTCTGGGTAGTGACAATATGTGGAATACATTGATGTTTGATAATCAAATTCCTTACTTTTCATGAATTGATGGTTGATCTTGAGAATCTGGGTAAGATTGGGAAATAATTTGAATCTTGAAGTATTTTTAATAATTAATTATAAATATTAGTAAATATTTAAAATGTATTATTTTATTTTGATAATTTAAATATGTAAATTTCATGAATTGGATTGTTTCCAAATAGAGATAATAAAAACTAAGTAGAAAGCAAATAAGCACACCGATACAAATTAATAAGTAAAGATTAAACGTCAAGATAATCGGAATCATAATTTAATGATAAATAAAATAATAAATAGATAAAATTGATGAGATAGAAAGATAAAATTAAATTTGGAGAGATGATATGATGTGGATGAAAGGGAAATAAAAATGATGTGGATGAATGAGAATTTTTAAAAGTAGAAAGAGAATATGATTTAGATTTGAGAGAATGATGATGTGTAGAGAGATTTATACGATGGAAATGGTTTTGGGTGCGAACAATGTTACAGTTAGCCTTAGGGTTTACCCATTTTCTCAAAACAATAAGGCATCATTACCATTTATTGTAGAAGAACTACAAGCAGGCTTTTAACGAGAGCATCGCATTCCTCATTGCTCATTTTCAAACTAGAGTCACAGAGCGTTTAGTTGTTTCCTCATTGCACATTTTTCCGATAGGTAACGTGGTCACCCACATGTCTTCCTCATTTTGATTCCCGAGTTTTATAAATTGATGTGGGTTTCGCTTGATTTTGATAATTGCTCTGGGATTTGGCTCATTTTCTTGAATTGTTATGGGTTTGGTTCCTCATTTGCCATTTTGGTGGGTTATTTTGATAAATTGCTCATTGGCTGGGTTCATGACTTCTTATTTTGGTAAAAAGTGTGGTTGCACTGGATCAGTTCTATTTCATTGTTTTGTTTGTTACCTAGAAGGTGTTTTATAAAAAAATTGAAGACAACGGTGATGGAGTTCTCAGTATAATATTTCAGTATGCCTTTTATCCATTTATATGTGGATCTTGAATTTTCATTTCTTCTTTAGCTTTTGCACTTATGGATGTTTTCAATAGTAAATTCTGTAAATTTAAAAGTGTGGTGATCCTAGAGAACAATTTTATTACAATTTAAATTCAAAATACTTCATTTTGTTCAAAAGTGAAAGGAATGTCACTTTTAAGGATTTAGGTCAGTTTACTAATATTTGTAAGAGGATAAAAAGTTGTATATGAGGCATCTAAAAGAAACTAGTGAAACCAATAATCAGTAGATTGAAATTCAAAATTAAGAAACTTATGGATGATTTATGTATCCTCAAAGTAAGCAGCAAGAGGGAAGGTTGCCAATGGCTAAGATTAGGGTTCGAAAGCAAAGGCTCTTACTTAATCTATGGAAACAATATGATATGATGGGAGAGATAGAATTGGTTTCATGGTTGGTTGTGGTAGAATGAGAAATTGATCAAGTCTCCATGATCTTCCATTCTCTCCATCCTCATCCTCCAAGAATTATTCATTGGCAACTTCAAACCCTTACCACAATCTTTTTATCGGATATATACTCAAAATTATGAATCTTCAGGCATCCGAAAAAGATGTTAAAATGTCTTCTCATTTTTTGGTGGTACCCACTACAAGCCTAGAACCTAGTGATATCATGACTGTTGCCCAAAACTTATGACATTCTGCTATCTTCTTCTTCCTCAAACGTCTATTTTCAGTTTCATCTCATATGGTATCGGAGCATCTAATAATCTATGGATTATAATACCGAACCACCTCTGGAAAACATACCTAAAGATGCCTCTAAAGTTCCTCTTGTTGATTTCGGTAGTGAAGTTAATGTTGTTGCTTATGCGACACTTAAATTGCAGGGTTATGATCAAACTCATGTTTCTCTCGTCTCAATCCCTCTCAATGGAACTACTATGCCTGGTGTCGGCAAGTACGTATTGCCCTTGGATCTAAAAAGAAAATGGATTTGGTAGACGACACTTTTCCTCAACCAACACCCATGAGCCCCATATATGATGCATGGAAACATGTTGATTTTATGGTGATGCTTGGATTTTGAACTCCATATCTTCGGAGATGGTAGAAGCATACACCTACGCTTCATCTACATGAGAGGTTTGGAAAAGTTTAGAAAACCGACATGATTAAATAGTGGTATCCTTCTCTTTGAAACTCAAAGAGAACTCTTCACTATCACCCATGGTGCTCTCATTATGCAGGACTATCACACTAAGCTATGCAAATTATGGCAAGACCTTTTTGATATATATCCCCTTTAATATGTGACTGTGGGTTTCAAATACCAGATGTTGTACGCAAATATGGTGTTCGTCAATCTATTGGCACAATGTGCGGACTCAATAAATTCACATGGGCCTTAATGGTGAGTATGATACCATGAGAAACCGGATCCTTGTAACAAAGCCAAACCAAACTTTGATAATGCATTTGGAATAGTACTCGATATTACAACAAAACAAGAGACTTTGGAATCCAAAAAACATTACACAGTGCAATGACAGTCAAAGGGGGAACCTACCAAACATCCTTCTCCAAGTCCCCAACTTTGTGCACATGTTGCTCCAAAATATCCACTTTTGCACCACTGAATGTTGGTATTCTTGGACAACCACCATCTTAGTATCCGGCTACAAGTAGCCATTGACCAAAGGAAAAGAAGATATGTCCAGTTTGTCATCTCGACGGTCACCGCAAAGGCACATGCTTTCTCGTACATGGTGTTGCTGACAGGTTCAAGCAAAAGCACGCACCCAAATGGAATGATATATGTGAATCTCAATTGAAATTTATCTCGGAACGTAATCTCACTTCATCTGCCATTCCCGACGATTTCGAAACTCAAATAGTAAACATGCTGGAGTTCACCTTTATGTCTTCTTCCTCAGATTTATTTACGACATCTTTAAAGCATTAATGCTCATGGATAATTGACTCTAGGACTTCTCCCCACATTTGCACAAATCTGAGCTTTTTTTCTCACTTGCACTCCACTGTAAATACATTTTCCGTCCTTTGACCTAATGGTACCTCAAGTAAGGTATTCATAAAAGACACAATTTTCTTTTCACCTCAATTGGTTTTGAACGATGTCATCTTCATTCATTTTTTTCTACACATCCTTCTTTCTATCAATAAATTGATAGTTGACAATAATGTATTTGCTCATTTTCTTTTTCCAAATGTCTTCTATTTCATTATGCCTTATTCTGAAGGGTCATTTGGAAAACATTTAATGTTGAAGTCGTTAATGACACTGTTCTTTGGCATATAAAACTTGTTCATGCACCTTTCGGCATCCTTCAACAATTACATCTCGCTAAAAAAGATGATGCCCATTTGTTACAACCTTGTGATGTATGTCATGCATCCAAACAACACAAAATCCCTTATTCGATTTCCACCAGCATCTCAAAAAAACATTTCGATCTCCTTCACCTTGATGCTTGGGGTCCATATAATTCAGTCATTCTTTCTGGCACCAAATCATTCCTTACCATCCTTGATGACTATACTAGTTAGACTTGGATATATTTTCTCCTAAAAAAATCATGTGTTCTTATTGTTGTTCAAAACTTCGTTGCTTTTGTTAAGACCCAATTTCAACATCAAGTTAAAAAAATCTGATCCGAAAATGGTGGTGAATTCATCAATAAGACCCTTGCTTCTTTCTTTGATCAATATGAGATTCTTCATCACACTACATGTACTGAAAATCCACAGCAAAATGGACGAGTTGAACGAAAACATCGTCATCTTCTTGAAATCACTAGAACTTTACTTTTTCAATATGGTGCGCCCATATCTCTATGGGGTGAAGCACTCTAAACTGCCACCTTTATTATCAACTGACTTCCAACTATTACCTTAAATTGGTATACTTGTTACTACCGCCTTTTTGGAAAACCTACATAGTATGCATATCTTAAACCCTTCGAGTGTCTATGTTATTCCAGTTCTCTTGTTGCAAATAGGGAAAACTCCAATCCCAATCTACTCGAGGGATTTTCGTCGGTTATGCACCCAGAATAAAAGGATACAAAGTTTTTAATCTAGACACTAAATCAATTCTTATCTCTTGTGCTGTCCTCTTTTGGAAACCATTTTTCCTTATTATCTAAACTTTGTTGCTTCCACTGATCCTAAACACCAATTCCACTCCATGTTTCCCTTACTTCACTTTTCATTGCAATCTAATCATGACATCAATCTTGATTTCCCCAATCACTTAGCATTGCCTCCTCCCAATGACTCGCTGCCACCTCCCATTACGATTCTAGACTCTCCAACATCTCCTCCTACTCCTACCACTACACAACCTAATTCTCCCTTTACTTCTATTGATTTTCCACATCATCCCATTCCTTCATGACACAGTAGACATCTTATTCAACCTCCTCGGTGGATTAAGGATTGCTCTTGCCATCTTGACCATCACATCATTTCCTTTCATGTGCATGCTCTGGTACTCTTATTCATGAGCCTTAATGTTTTATTGATGCAAATAAATCTCATGAGTGGCAGGCATCAATGACAGATAAATTTCAAGCCCTAGAGAAGAATCACACTTGAGACATCATGGCATTAACCGAAGGTAAACATGTCATCGATAGTCGTTGGGTCTACAAACTTAAACTTCATCCTGATGACACTTTTGCACGATATAAAAGACTTCTAGTCGCCAAAGGATATACTCAAAGGGAGGGTCAAGATTTTTTTGATTGCTTCTCCCCCATCGCAAAAAATTATCGTTCGAATGGTTTTGGCATTGGCGTTACCCGTGGATGGTCCCTTCATCAAATTGACATTAACAATGCCTTTTTACATGGGACTTTGGATGAAAAAATCTACATTCTCCCCCATAAGGATATCATGTACCTACTGGGCATTTTTGTTGCTTGCGTCATTATCTCTACAGTCTTAAACAAGCCTTCCGGCAATGGAACGTAGAGCTAAATAAAACTCTTTTGTCCCTTGGTTTCACTCATTTTGGACACGATGGTTGCTTATTTCTTCGTTGCCTTGACTGTCATACAACCCTTATCTTAGTCTACGTTGATGATCTATTGATAACGGTTCATGCCTTCCTCAACAGTCAGCGATTAAACATGTTCTCGACAAAGAGTTCACCATTAAGTACTTTGGTGAGTCGCATTATTTTTTGGGCCTTGAGATATTTAGAAACACCTACAGTTTATTCCTCAATCAACACCAATACATTCTTGATATTCTCTCGGATGCTGATATGCAAGATTGTACTCCTTCAGTTGTGCCATTAAATGGTGTCTTCCAATTAATATTGCTGATATCTGACAACCTTTGTCATCTCCTAAAATATACCGTCGTATTGTTGGTCGACTTCTTTATTTATCATTCTCAAGACCAGATTTATCATTTTCTATTAACCTTTTAACCCAATTTGTTCACCAACCTCATGATGCTCACTGCCATTCTTTTAATCAAGTGCTTCTTTATTTAAAGGGAATAGATGATCATTGCCTTTTTTATCCGTTAGAAGATGAATCCCATTTGCATTGTTATTGTGACTCGGATTGGGGTACATGGCCCTTAACCCGACGATCTACCACTTGATATGATGTGTTCCTCGGCCACTCCCTTATCTCTTGGAAAACAAAAAAATCAAATACAGTTGAACGTTATTCCCCTGAAGCCGAATATCGAAGTATGACAACTAGCGCAAGTGAATTACGTTGGATTCAATTTTTGCTTAAAGAAATACACGTCTTTGTTGCGCTTCCTATTCCTCTTTATTGCAATAATAGTGTCGCTATACATATTACTAAAAATCAAGTGTTCCATGAGAAGAGTAAACATATCGAAATTGAATGCTACGTGGTGAGAGTGCATTATAAATCTGGTTTCATTCGTCCCAACTTTTCTACCTTCAAAATTGCAACAAGCAGACTTCTTTACAAAGGCTCTGCCATCTACGGTATTTAAATATTTTGTGTTTAAGTAAAGACTGCTTGCTCGTGCCTGCATTCTAGCTTGATGGTAGGGTGTTAAAATGTCTTCTAATTTTTTGGCGGTACCCACTACAAGCCTAGAACCTAGTGATATCATGACTATTGATCCAAAACTTACAACATTATGCTATCTTCTTCTTCCTCAAATGCCTATTTTCAGTTTCATCTCACATAAAGAGGTATCGGTATCTACCCAACTTAATAGATTTGTCATTTCTAATGTCACATAATCAACTACACTAAACCTAAGGAACGGAGCGGAGCGTAGCGTCTTCAACTAAGGGGATATGTGTGGCGAATTGTACTTCCGTGGAGAAAAAACCATAAATGTTTTTTTGTGGGGGCGAAACTCATAAATATTTTTTTGGGAAATATAGGAATTGTTCATCCTGGTGTTATCTGTGTGGGGAATCAAGTAGGTTTAGTGTTTGTATTGATTGTTGGTTTCCTCAATTACTTAGAAAGTCACTTTCGATTATATTGGCAAATATTAAAGCTTGTTAGAGGAAGGTGAAAAGAAAGTGAAGGGAAACAACCAAGAATAACACCCTCGAAGAGTTTTAAAGGATATGGTAGTTCATTATATGGATCAAAAGATAATCAAGATAAAACTAGGAAAGATGACAATTTCAAAATGCATTCTTTCACTGTTGAAAGAAAAAACAAACGAATCATGATGATATTGCCAATGATTCATGCATTGATGTAAATAATTGCAAACTTATGTGAGAGATAAGAAAAGAAAGAAGTAATAGTGAAGATATATTCATAATCTAAGATCAGTACTCCGATAACTTTGATGGAAGCTGAACCCGGGGATATTAGTTCTTAAGTAGAGTGTGAGAGAGTTAAAAAAAGCATTTGTTACTTACATACGCAGTAGGTTCAAAGGGAGAAACAATTGTGTACATTCCTTACTTTGTTATGCTGAAATATGATGTGTGATCATCAAAGTGGCCTTGAAACTCGTTGATTAAGTGAAGTAGAAAAGATGGAGGATAATGTGTTAGATTGGTATCTTCAAAAACACAAAAGTAAATGATTATCTAATAGAGTGCTAGACAAAGTACGAAATAAAGGAAAGCGGGATGATCGGTCTAATGTTAGAATTTTTGACAACATGAGAAAACAAGCCAACACTAGTCAGATGTCAATGGAGAACTGCAGAAATGTACTTCAATGGTGGACTACAACAGCTTGATTGACTTCGAGAACCGAGATATACAAATCAGGGAAAAACCGGCTTGTCTTATGATAGAAGTAGGTGCTCCCTTGACTAGCATTACGCACCAGAAGAAATCGGGGAAGACGTTCCATAGCTGCTTGTGAACTAGACTTGCTACCTGTCTGGTCACTTTATAAAAGAATGAATTCGAGTAGCGGATAGGTAGGAAGGCTCATCAAAGGCATTTTCCAAAATTTTTGGCGTGTTCTTCCACCTCTTTATTTGAAAGAAAGGTAAAGAGCGGTTCGCAGCCATGAGCTCAACGTACCACCCGCAGATGGGAGCAGCTGCAGAATATCATAGTGACAAGATTTGAACCTATGGCCCTATTGATTTAGATAATGGAAGATTCAATTTTTTTAGGATAAAATGTTTAGAATAAAATGCTTTGAGATACGTTGTCCATGCGGATGTGAGCGCCCACCGGGAGAGGGTGTCCCTATATGTTTTATGAATGTTAATCAAAGATTAAGACTCGGGTGAAGTGACAACACTAAACCCGACATCGTGGCAAGTACACGGTCTGCCAAATGTAGGGCATGCATGTGATATTGAATAAGTAACCATAAATACTGTAGGGAGTGGAAGGGGCTTTACAACAAGATCCAAAGGTAAGTGGGATAACTGCTAAAATAAAGGAAGCATAGTTTTACACCCATAGAATTAAATAAGAGATGTGGGATACATTTTCCCGGTGGGTGTGACCTAAAAGAAAATAAGTTAAGACTTGAGGGAAGTGGATGCACTAACCAGTACCATGCTAGTAAAAGTGATTCACAAGGCAAGACATACCCTAAATATGAGAAGTAACGTTATGAGAGTTAGATGGAACCAATCGAAAACGGGGAAGCAAATATGGCTCATCAAGATCCAACGCTTAAGGAGAGATCAACTTGGGAGTGACATGTCAAAACCTAGGAGATGGGTCGTCAATATTCGACCCTCAAAGAGAGGTAAGCTTGGATGTGACATGTCATCGCGTATGTAATAACCCATCAAAATAAAGTATAAGATACCTGAAAAGTGTAATAATGGTTTTAAGAGAGTTTTCAAAAGTTTTACGACAAGAAGTTTACATATTTTATTTGACATTTCATTATTAGATCATGACTACTCTACACATTTTGTAGGTGGAGATTAGTCTTGAGTTGAGACAAAGAGGTGTTCTTCGGCTGGTCTCATAGTCTAGGGGTCGTTAGATGAGCCTTGACCTGAGAGGGGTAGATAGTCATCAACTTGTCCTAGAATCAAACGATAATGGCCTATTTTGCATCTTGCTCTTTCTTGTTGTTTTATGTTTGAACTACATTATAAGGGTCATCCCTGAGACTTGGTTTTATGTGGCATCATTCCACCTACTATGTTATTTCATTAAGTTAACTTTTGTATAAGTATGATATCTTAGTTGAGTCGCATGGCACCTACAACGAGGTGCAGTGGTGCCACAACCCTTAATCAACTAGGCCTAGTTTTGCGGAGTGACATAATTATTTTGTATTCATCCCTTAAGATGTGCACTTTAATATGCAGTTTCCGAAAATTAAAGGGATTGTAAATGTAAGTGTCGACAATGCCTCTCTCGTTTGAGTTAAATCTCTTCCTACTGATCTAAAGAGGATAAGGGAGGTTGGGTCGACGCCATTGAAAACGTTAGAGAGCCTAGAGTGGCTGTTGAGCCTATGTGTTTTAAGACGATTGAGATGATCTAAATAAACCCGAAAAAAAACTCGACATTGTTAGGACCTCGCTCCTTACTTGGAGCGTGAATAAAATTTATGCAATCTAATGTTCAAGATTTTGTTTCTTCCCCTGGATCCTCAAGGAATTAATCGTGCTTTGCTCGAGAATCACATCAATACACACCCCAACACTCGATCAGTGAGGCAGCAGCTTACACCAAATTTTCCCCCCATGATGTTAGTCATTAAGAAGAAAATACCTAAATCGTGACCGCAAGGTATGTTCTTTAAATTCAATACTCGAAGTGGGTAGTCAATATTGTTACTTCCTCTTGCCACATATTGATTGACTAGTGGATGCGGCCGCATGCATCATGTGTTATGATTAAGATGGACGCCTCTTCAGGTTACCATTAGATTTCCTTTCATCACTGGTGTGTATTGCTATATGGCCATGTCGTTCGGTGTGGAAATGAAATTGAAGAGCTACTTATCAGCACTGCCAAGTATTTAAATGGCCTTAAATACCATTTTAGAGCTACTTATCAGCGCCTCATTATTTTAATATTTAAGGACTTAATAGAAAATAAAATTGAAGAGTATATCGATGACATGATTGTTAAGTCTTTAAATGATAAAGAATTTATTTCCTACCTTTCATAGTGTTTTTTCAAAAATATAGGATAAAGCTTAACCCTGAAAAATGTTGCTTCGGGATTCAAAGTGTCAAATACATGGAGCATTGTGTGTCCGAAAAAGGAAATGAAGATATTCTTTAAAACGCTCAAACACCATCGAAGGACGAAGCAAGAAGTTTTATAATTTAATAGTTTAACTGGTTGTCTAGCATCATTACATCGGTTCATCTCCAAATCGTCCAATCGGGTTCTCCCATCTTCAAAGTCTTACAAAGAGGGGCGTTCGGTGAAGTGAAGAAATATTTGATGAGCTCACCTCTTCGAGCAAGTCCATCGGCAATGAAGCTTTGTCGGCATCTAATTGGCCACTTTTCCAATGTGGTTGTGAGTGCAAAACTTGTGATACACAGTGTTATGTGAGTTATACTATGTGAGTGATACTAATTTCAAAACTTGAGAGCATACATCAACTAGTATATTATGTGAGTTATACTATCCTCCCTACAAAAAATATACTAATATCGAAAAATTCCTCCTCGCAATAAAAAAACATCAACTTATTTGAAACATTATTTTTAGGAATGTTTAATAAGAGTATTCTAGGAGGCTATTCCTTCTATGACTTATACATACACTAGGTTATCTAAAAGAGATATTCAACTTAGTGCTATGGGTGTTCACTATTCGGTATTTACCGATTACCGAAATATTTTCATTAATGAATACCGAATTTTAAAAATTGGTTCGGTATTCGGTTTTAATTTTTTTACGATTTCGGTATTCTTTTCGGTAATTTACCGATATCGAATTCAATTTATTAATTATTTTTTTCAAATATAAAATATTTAAATTCTTAGTGGGAATTGGAATTCTTTAGATCCTAAAATGAAAAGGAGGTATCTGCCGCTATGCTAATTGAGAATTAGGCCAAATTCTCTTCATAAACATAATTGACCTTGGTTTTATGTCTTGATTCATCGATGGTCGGGGTAAATATTTCGACCCTTTTCGATTCACTTTACTTAATCAATTCGCTATTTATTGCATGTTGTGAAAGCCACATTTTTTTGTGAAATTATATCTCAAGTCGATTTCTTGCCCAAATCTGGTTATTTAAATGTGTTTTAAGTTAGAACACATTTTTACTCTCTATAATTCCATATTCTAATCGGTATTTTCGGTAAATACCGAACCGTATCGAAATAATTCGGTTTTTTACCTAACCGAACCGTCGAAATTCGGTTCGGTATTCAGTAGTGAATTTATTGAGTTAATCGATATTCGGTTTTAAGGTTTAGGGTAAATACCAAACAAACAGCCCTACTTAGTACTATTAATTTAGAGCTCATACCTCGGAGGGCAATTAACACCCATTTATTTTATTTCCTATTGGAAATGACGAGGGCACAGTGACTCCCAAATAAGTGGATGATGTGTGGGACATGGTTATCGATGGGTCAATTCTATGTGGAATCAGGGCTTGGATTCACTTCGCAAATACACGAAGAGAGAACAATGATGTGGCTGTCAAATTCATATTGTTTGTTCTAATAATGCCACGTAATACAAAGCGTTAATTGCATAAATACATTTGACCTTGATATTGGAGTGCTTCAGCTACATGCCTTTACAAACTTTAAATTGGTGGGGGAATGGTAGATGATACCTTTGAGACTCATAAACTTCAATAGTATAAGAATGAGGTCGGCAAGATTGTAAACACTTTTAAGTTATTCACATTGGTCTATCTCCCGACAGAGGATAATCGAGAAGCTAACGCATTGGCTCAATTGGCCGCGAGTTTTCCAGATCTTCTTGAAGGAACATTTCAAATAAGAGTACATGACCAATGTTTTCATATCTGTCTGACATACCTTTTCGGTCCAAACATGTATGATTGGTATACCGTCACTATAACCGATATCTATTTTTTATTTTTTTCGAGTCGACCCGGAAAAATCTAGGTTCCGACCCGGATACCCATTATGGACGGTACCGACCGAAATAACGGTGTCGCTCGATTTTCACGATGTATGAAAACATGGTACATGACATACCATAAGTGGAGCTTAAAGATGTAAGGACCCAAATTTCCTAAAGACAAAATGATCGAGAGGCTAGACAGCAAGTCAAGCCATAATAGACTAATCAAGGTAGAGGTTTAAATGAAGAATGCAGTCAAAGGAGGGACTAAATTACAAACAAGCATAAGTTATGCAATAAATCACATGAAAGCGCGCGAGAACGATTTTGCCAGAACCGCGCGACTTTGTAGCAGAGCTATAAGACTTGCAGCAAATCCAGGCAACGTGGAGGCAATCCACGACATTTGACAAAAAAACGCGAATTAGAGAGCACAACAACGCAAGTCACGACGTTTCAATAGAACTGCACGAGTTAAAACTTAAAAATGAAGAGAAACTGAAAAATGAAGAATGAATTTGTTCTTTGATTTCAACACACTTTGAAATGGACAGATTACACCTCCTTTTAAAGGAGTAATTATTGTAACGTAAATTACATAGATTAAGCACATATTGATGGAGATTGATGCTTGATTTGATCTTGATTAAATCATTCCTTTTCCATAAGCACATAACATTCACTATACTTGGTAGAGATTGAATTGCATTGACTCCTTTCTAACACCATGGCCACATCATTGGATATTGATTTGTTACTCTTCAATACTTTCCTTGTATCTCCCATTTCATCCTTATCTCTCAAATCCATTCTTATTTCTCCCTTTGTATTGATATTTCATCAGCTCCCCGCAAACGAGCCTGAGGGCGTAGGCCGAGTTTGTTGAGAAATGCAAAGAGCTGAGGCCGACCAAGAGCTTTTGTGAACATGTCGGCGAGTTGATCAGATGTGTGGACATGGTGAGTCGTTAGGTAGCCAAGTGCAACTCTTTCCCATACAAAGTGATAGTCAAGGTCAATATGCTTGCTCCTAGAGTGAAGTACTGGATTGATTGTTAGATGAAGAGGGGACAAGTTATCACAATATAGCGCTGGAGTTCGAGGAAGAGAAATATGAAGGTCCTTCATTAGATATGTGAGCCATGTAAGTTCGGCTGATGCATGTGCGAGAGCTAGATATTCAGTCTCGGTACTTGATCGAGAAACTGTGTGTTGTTTTTTAGAGCACCAAGATATGATGTTGCCCCCAAGAAAAGTGCAGAAACCTGTTATAGAGCGGAAAGTAATGGGGCAGGTGGCCCAATCAGCATCAGAATATCCATATAGGTCAAGCGAGGTCGATGATAGGTGGATGCCTAGGTGAATTGTGTGCTTCACATAGCGTAGGATTCTTTGAGCCAATTGTAGATGAACACTTGTTGGAGAGGACATGTATTGAGCAACATAGTTAACACTGAACGAGAGATCGGGACGTGTCAGCGCGAGGTATTGAAGAGCACCAACCATGGATCGATATGCAGTAGGGTCTTCGAGAAGCTGTCCTCTATCTAGGGTGTCATGTCTTGTGGCCATCGGTGTGTGTTTTGGCTTGCAATCGATCATTCCAAAGCGCGCAAGGATGGATGTGGCATTGTACTCCTGAGATAAGTGGATCTCGTCATCTGTTTTTGTCACTTGAATCCCGAGGAAGTGATGTAAAGCACCTAAGTCTTTCATTGAAAATTCAGAGCTTAGTCGAGAAATGAACTCAGTGACAAATCCAGAGCTTGAACCTGTGAGAATGATATCATCAACATAAAGTAGAAGAATTATTGTGCCTTTGTCATGATGACAAATAAATAATGAGGGATCAGTAAGTGAGCAGAAAAAATTATTTTGTAGTAAAAAAGTGCTAAATCTATCAAACCATGCTCGCGGGGCCTGCTTAAGACCGTACAATGCTTTTTTATGTTTGCAAACGTGCGTTGGATACTTTGGATCAATCATACCAGGGGGTTGCTCTATATATATGTCCTCTTGGATGTCGCCATGAAGGAATGCATTCTTAACATCGAGCTGTCGAATATCCCAACCACGGGCTAGGGCTAAAGAAAGAGTTACTCGAATCGTACCTGGTTTAACTACCGGTGAGAAGGCTCGTTGTAGTCAATTCCATCCACTTGGTGATATCCTTTGGCAACAAGTCGTTCGAGAGATCCATCACCCTTTAGTTTAGCCTTATATACCCATTTGGATCCAATTATGTGATGACTTGAACGAGGGACCAGAATCCAAGTTCTTTGGCGATTAAGAGCTTCAAGTTCCTCTTGCATTGCTGATCTCCATCCCGGGTGAGCTAGAGCTTGTCGGACTGTTCTTGGTGCACAAGGGATTGTTGGTAATTTAGAAGCGATTTGTGCATACCTTGGATTGAGGCAAATGATTCCATTGCGGGAGCGAGTGACCATGTGGTATGAACCCTCATCATATTGTGGATTCGAAATTGTCTCATTGGGATGTATGGTTGGGCTGAAATCAAAGATAATGTGGAATTTTCAGTAGTATTAAGAGTTGGAGATTGATAAGTTATTACATCAAAGTTCTCAAGGTCTGAACAGGGAGAGTCAAAAGAGGTTTCATCTAATGCTCCCTGTCATGAGATATGTCATTTTGCTGAATTTCGTTTATTGAGTGATTTTTAGGTTGGTTTTCTAATGGTTGAGAGGTTGAAAGATGTATTGGGATATCGATGGATGTGTTCCGCGATGGTTTTAATGTATCATGGTGTGTATCCCAAGCATAATCCTTCAGCCACGTATCAAAGATCTGTAGATGAGAATGAGATGGAGATGTGTTAGAAGTATGTTTATTGCGAGGAAATGAATTTTTATCAAATATGACATGACGTGAAATAAATACTTTACGACTAGAAGGATGAAAGCACTTATACCCTTTATGTTGATCACTATACCGATGAAGACACACAATAGAGTTTTCGGATCAAATTTGTGCCTTTTTGTGTCCCATGTATAAGGGAAACATTTTGAGCCAAATACTCGCAATGAAGAATAATCAGGATGATATTCATATAATTTAAAGTAAGGGGTTTCAAAATTTAACGAGGATGATGGTAACCTGTTCATAAGATATACCGGGGTCCGAAAGGCTTCTACCCATAAAGATAGAGGAAGTTGGCTATGAAACATCATTGTCATACCTAGTTCTCGGATGGTTCCATGTCGTCTTTCGACATGACTGTTTTGCTCGGGAGAATGGGGACATGATATTTGATGTAGGATACCAGTGTTTTGAAAATTCTTGCGTAATTTTAAATTAACTAACTCACCTCCACCATCAGAGTGAAAAATTTTAATTTTAAAATTGAATTGCCGAAAAACATATTTTTCAAATGCAAGATAAGTATCAACAAAATCACTTTTTTTATGTAACGGGATTAGCCATGTGTAGCGAGAGAAATCATCAACTAAACATGCATAATATATACAATTCCCAAGTGCAATAACAGGTGCTGGTCCCCATAAATTACAATGAATACGTTCAAATGGTGCACAAGCAATTTTATCCGATGAATAAAATGACAATTTATTTAATTTTCCAAATTGACAACTATCACAAAGATGAGATGTCGGTGGTTGACCAACAACGTGAATCAATCCCTTATTTTGCAAGTGCTGAATAGAAACTGATTGGGGATGACCTAAGCGTTGCTGCAATAGATCACAATTTCCAACCCGAAAGCGATTAGAGAAGAAAGATGAATGTGATCTATTGGGCACAACGTAGAGGTCACCCTTGCGCTTCCTAGTGATTACCGGTGTACCTGTCCTGCGATCCTTCACAAAAAATGATTTGTTAGTGAACTCACAATTAACTAGGCATTGAGTTGTAAGTTGACTAATTGAAAGAAGATTTTTTTGTAATTTAGGAACATATAAAACATTTGGGCAGCGAAAGTTTGTGTTGTTTGTGTGTTAGTGTAGTTTTACTGATGCCTGCAATCTTTAGTGTTGTTCCATCTCCGATAAGTACCTGATCATGTCCGTGGTAAGGCAATATATGAGTAAGTAAATCGGTTTTAACTGTCATATGGTTTGATGAGCCTGTATCCGAAGTCCACTCGGTGTCTGCAACAGAGGTATCAAGTGTTAGAGCAGCGAGAGCATGGGGAATCTGAGATGCTGTTGTTGCTCCTTGTTTCGGTGCCCACCAGCATATAGTGTCGACATAACCTTGTACTCCACAAAATTTGCATATTTCATTACGGTATAGATCTCGTTCTGTTGGACTCATTCTCCTTTGTCCCGGTGGTGCTGGACGTATCTGTTTCTGGTGGTTGCTTTGTGATTGTTGAGTATTTAGGTGTTGTGCGCGGAAGCCTCGTCCATTTGAAGAGAAACGAGTGATGGATGGTGTATGACGTTGATGTTGTCCAAAGAAGGCGACTTGTGACGAGATTTGTGATATTTTCTCATTTTCTGCCCAACTTCTCCGCATATCATAGCTTTGGAGTTGTGGAACTAGTTCGGCATAGGTCGGGCGAGGATGTTTTAACATACTTGTTGAGAATACTTCATACGAAGAGCCAAGACCTGTAAGTAGGCAAAATACATTTTCTTTATCACTAACTGGATGACCTATTGCTGCAAGATTATCACAAAAGTTCTCTAATGTGAGCATCCATTGGTGTGTCATCGGACTTTCATAAATAGGTGAGTTGTTGTCGAAGAGTGAATTCTCTTTCTTCGGAATCTCCAGCATATGTGTTCTTAAGTTTAGCCCAAACATCAGTAGCTGTCTCGGATCCTACAACCAAATTTAAAGATTCCTCTGAGAGTGTGCCGATTATCCAACCGCGTAGTAGACGATCAAATTTACGCCATCCAATATATGTTGGGGAGAGCACTGAAATTGTATGCCCTTCAACAATGCTTGTATCATGTTTTGGAAGTTCTGAAATTTCTCCCGTTAGATGTTCAAGAAGGTCTTGTGACTCAGCAAGTGAAAGGACTTATTCTCTCCATAAGTGGTAGTTGTTGCTAGAGAGTTTTAAGGTGACAAAATTGCTTACATTCAATGAGAGTGATGCCATGGAATTGAAATGTATGGGTGTGAGACAAATGCTTCGATACCAACTTGAAAATGAAGAGAAACTGAAAAATGAAGAATGAAATTGTTCTTTGATCTCAACACACTTTGAAATGGACAGATTACACCTCCTTTTAAAGGAGTAATTATTGTAATGTAAATTACATAGATTAAACACATATTGATGAAGATTGATGTTTGATTTGATCTTAATTAAATCATTCCTTTTCCATGAGCACATAACCTTCACTATACTTGGTAGAGATTGAATTGCATTGAATCCTTTCTAACATCATGGCCACATCATCGGATATTGATTTGTTATTCTTCAATACTTTCCTTGTATCTTCCATTCCATCCTTATCTCTCCAATCCATCCTTATGTCTCCCTTTGTATTGATATTTCATCATTAAAGAGTGGAACCTCGCGAGTCGTGAACTTTATGAAGAATCAAACAAGAAGTGCAGTAATAGTTTGGTTTAGTACCGAAAAAGAGACCCTAAAACCCCGAACTTAACACTGGCACTACGTTAACCAAAGAATGGTACAGGTGAGCCACAAGGCAAAATATGTCAAAACAAATGAAGATAACATTGACATACATGCTCATTGGGTAAAAAGTTATGTTTGGGGCTCAAGGAGCAGTACCACAAATCTTCCATATGATCATGTTAATAAAATAGAGATACCTCCTTTCTTCAAAAGGAGAAAAGATTGAAGAATGAATACAAGGTGGAAGTTACAAAGTTTGAAGACAATCATATTGCGTACTCATCATTTGTTACTTTCCCTATTACCGTTTCGGGAAATTGGCTAAATAGCCTTATTCAAAACATCCATTTGTTAAATAACCTCCATTCATAAAATATTTGCCAACTAATCTATTTCATAAAATTTTTGGCTAAATAGCTACACGGAAGAGAGATAAAATCTTATTTATATTGTTATATTAAAATTAAATGATACAAATTAAAATGCAATATACAAATTAATATTTTTTAATAAAAAATAAATATTTTATTTATTTCAAATAAAATAAGACTATATATAACCAAATAATCGATCGGTTGAAACCACTAAACCAGTCGAGTTTATAATCGTATTTGTAATTCAGATAATGCATATTTTATTTGATTATAAATTTGTTATACATTATGCATTATAATCGTTTTATTACGTTATAAACCACAAATAATTTAATTTGCTAAGTGAAAGGGCTTTGAATTTTTTATTAATAGTTAATGACATTTGTTATTTAATTTTTCTAAACTAATAAATGCATTCGGTCGAGGAAAACCGAATAATCGACAGGTTGAAACCACTAAACCGATCAATTTTATAATCGTATTTGCAATTCGGGTAATGCATATTTTATTTTATTATAATTTCATTATAGATTATACGTTATAATCGTTTTATTACGTTATAAATCACAAATAATTTAACTTTAAATTTTGATTAATAGTTAATGACATTTGTTATTCTATTTTTTTAAACTAAGAAATGCATTCGATTGAGAAAAACCGAATAATCCACCGGTTGAAACCATTAAACCGATCGATTTTATAATTATATTTTGTAATTCAGAAAATAAATATTTTATTTTATTATGATTCCGCTATAGGTTATACTTTATAATTGCTTTCTTATGTAATAAATAACTAATAATTTAATTTGCATGGGCTCTTAATTTTGATTAATAGTTAATGACATTTGTTATTAAATTTTCTAAACAAAGAAATGCATTGATCGAGGAAAACCGAATAATCAACCGGTTGAAATAACTAAACTGATCGATTTTATAATCGTATTTTGTAATTCATATAATACGTATTTTATTTTATCATTATTCATTATATATTATATGTTATAATCGTTTATTACGTGATAAATCACTAAAAATTTAACTCGTTGAGATGAGTGAATGACTTAAATTTTGATTAATAGTTAATGATATTTTTTATTCTATTTTCAAAACAAAGAAACCATTAAATTGATCGATTTTATAGTTTATAATCGTATTTTCTAAATAGGAAAATATGTATTTAATTTGATTATGATTCTGTTATAGATCATGCGTTACCGTTTTATTATACAATAAATCACTAATAATTTAATTTGCCGAGTAAATGACATTAAATTTTGATTAATAGTTAATAAAATTTGTTATTATATTTTCTAAACTAAAAAATGCATTCGATCGAAGCAAACATAATAGCCGACCGGTTGAAACCATTAAATCGATCAATTTTATAGTCGGTTTGTAATTCATAAAATACATATTTTATTTTATTATGATTCAGTTATATATTATACGTTTTAATTGTTTTACTATGTAATAAATCACTAATAATTAAACTTGTCGAGGGAAGGGTGCTTAAATTTCTATTAATACTAAATGATATTTGTTATTATATTTTTCTAAACTGAGAAATGCATTCGATCGAGGAAAACATAATAATCAACCAGTTGAAACCATTAAACCGATCGATTTTATAGTCGTATTTTGAAATTCAGAAAATACGTATTTTATTTGATTATGATTCATTTATAGAATATACATTTTAAGTGTTTTATTATGAAATAAATCACTAACAATTAAACTTGTCGAGTGAAAGGTGCTTAAATTTTGATTAATACTTAATGACATTTGTTATTATATTTTCTAAAATGAGAAATGCATTCGATCGAAGAAAACGAATAATCGACTCATTGAAACCATTAAACCGATTGATTTAATAAAAAAACTGATCGATTTTATAATTGTATTTTATAATTCAGAAAATAAATACTTTATTTGATTATGATTCTTCTATAGATTATACATTATAATTATTTTATTATGTAATAAATCACTAATATTTTAACTTGACGAGTGAATGACTCTTTAATTTTAGTTAATAGTTAATGACATTTGTTATTCTATTTTTCTAAACTAAGAAATGCATTCGATCGAGGAAAACCGAATAATCGACTAGTTGAAACCACTAAACCAATCAATTTTATAATTATATTTTGTAATTCAGAAAATATGTATTTTATTTTATTATTATTTTATTATACATTATACGTTATAATTGTTTTATTATGCAATAAATCACTAATAGTTTAACTTGCCGATTGAAGAGCGCTTTATTAAATTTTGATGAATAGTTAATGACATTTTTATTCTATTTTCTAAATAAAGAAATGCATTGGATCGAGAAAAACTAAATAATCGACCAGTTGAAACAACATAGCATATCTATTATTCAGTTTGCCTCGATCGAATGCGCTTCTTAGTTTAGAAATAGAATAGCAAATGTCATTAACTATTAATAGAAATTGAAGCACTTTCACTCAACAAATTAAATTATTAGTAATTTATTGCATAATAAAACAATTATGACGTATAATTTATAACAGAATCATAATAAAATAAAATAAAATACATATTTTCTAAATTACAAAATACAATTATAAAATTGATCGGTTTAGTGGTTTCAACCGGTCGATTATTCGGTTTTCCTCGACAGAATGCATTTATTAGTTTAGAAAAATAGAATAACAAATGTCATTAACTATTAATAAAAAATTCAAAGCCCTTTCACTTAGCAAATTAAATTATTTGTGGTTTATAACGTAATAAAACGATTATAACACATAATGTATAACGAAATTATAATCAAATAAAATATGCATTATCCGAATTACAGATACGATTATAAACTCGACTGGTTTAATGGTTTAACTGATCGATTATTCGGTTTTATAGTCTTATTTTATTTGAAATAAATAAAATATTTATTTTTTATTAAAAAATATTAATTTGTATCATTTAATTTTAATATAACAATATAAATAGGATTTTATGTCTTCCCGGCTATTTAGCCAAAAATTTTATAAAACAGGTTAGTTGGCAAATACTTTATAAATGAATGTTTTGCAAAAGGCTATTTAGCCAATTTGCCCCCGTTTTAGTTGAATTCTCTTGTGTTTGGTATCCTGTGATTTTTCTTCCAAATCTCATGTTTCCCAAGTAAAAATCCTATTTTCCTACAATAAACCGATTACCAATTGTTTTTACAAACAAACAATATTTACGAGATAAATATTTTGCACTAGTAACATTTGGAACCACTCGTGAGGACTCAGTGCCTAGTGGTAAACCATTAAGAAACTCTTTGATAATATTATCCTATCAAAATTGTAGGTTTCATGGTATTGGATGCAACAATTTAATACATATGTTAACTTAATATATCGAACCAAACACTGATTACGTAGGATAATACTTATTATCCACCCAATACTTTAAACCATAAGCCCCCAAGAATTAAAAATAATGCAGAGATCATAAATAAGCATAAAGAACATGTCAACACAAAAACAACAAGAAATACAAATAATACCACCAGAGTAGTAGCAGCTGAGGTTGTGATCAAGAAAAGTCAGCCGGTTTTCCAATGCGAATGCCCTCACTCTCTAGAAAGTTGAAAATGGCGCTCTTTTGCCACCCCTTGAAACTTCTGTTATACATACATATTACATAATAAACCACCCACGGATTACAGACATTGATAATCGTAATCCAGTGATATATATACATCAAAAGATGCAGTGATATATCAATTTTAAGGAAGTCCAGTTTTTCCATAATCGCATAACAGCAAGCATAAAAAGGTATTAGAAAAAATTAACATACTTGTGATCGAGATGAGCCACAATTTGACCTCCTGGGAAAGCTGCTGCTGTTGCATCAAATGCAACTTTGATGGCTTCTTTCCATGACCCACCAATATGATCGGAATTTGAATCCTTGTGTTCTTCCATCGGAAGCGAATAGCCAGATAGGAGGTGACCAACCCAAGTTCCGTATTTCCTGTAGTTTCCAAGCTTAGTTTATCAACAAACCTAAGTGAATGCAGATATGTGAAGAATTCTCTTACAGAATCACATCCATGTGTCTAGGTACATAATGCCCTCCTCCAATACCAAGAAGAATTTTATTCTGTCTTTCGATGCTGTTCGATAAAACATTTTGTGAGCACGATAAAGATACCAATGTCAAGAATATTCAAACCATACTTGCTCCAACATCCCACTGGAGTGCTTTCTCCAAGACCAAGTCCTTCCCAAACTAGCTTCAATAATGAGTAGCATATTCATTAGATCAAATCACAAAGAATTACAGATCGAATAGCATATGAAACTCTCAAAATCAACAGTGGGCTTGTGTGTAACAAATTTCACATTGCAGGTTCATCAAAATTTGTTTATGCTGATCAGGACGAAAATCGATGGAAAAGCTTGTTACAAAACAAGCCCAATGTCAACTCAAATGAGAAGTAGAATTTCTTTATATTATGCAAAATATGGTTTCAAAATGTCACTAGAGAAGCTAGCATAAAATGTACTCAACTAGTGCAACAACATGTGCAGCATCCTTCCGTCCCCAGTATTCCGCCGTGCTCCCTGCATCGATTCAAGAAAATAAAATAAGAATTATTTCCACTACCCTCCTTTGTGAAAACACCCAATCTTAAGCAATATAAAGCTAAAAAAAAGTGTTCAAACCCAAAGGTTAAGTGCAGTGCTTTAGAGATGATTGATTAAACTTCAAATTATTTTCAAGAGAAAATTAGCCACATCTAAGATTTCGAAAACAATGCATAATATCGTTTAATCAAAGGACTTGAGGAGAAAATTGAACTATCGATTCCAGATTCTTTAATTTTATCCATGTTTACCTATCTCAATAAACATCGTGGGCATTGTTGTTACCGGCCCATGGTGAGTAGCCTCCAACGTTATCTGCAGCAAGCATGATTATCAACACATTGACAATCCATAAATGACTTAAAGGTAAGAATTTGATGCAAAGGGTTCATCATCAAGCAGTTTCAAATTTCCCGGATTTGAGGAGTATACTAAAAGTTCAATAATCTCATCCAACTAACAGCTGCATGGACAGAGATAGGTATTAAACTAAACAAAACAAACAACTAAGCCAAGTACAAAAAATATCTATGCAAACATATGGAAATGAGATTACTTCAAATTCTGGAACTAAATTATGGGATTCTGCCATTTTCTTTAACAGAATCAGCCATGGACCAATACGTGGATTAGGTGGTGCTGCCCATCGCGGTTTCCCACCCTGAGGTAAAACATCTCCATCCTTCAAATGAGGCACCCCTGTAATAATATGACAACACACACGATTAAGCTAAAGAATTTAGATATTAAAATCCCATCACCCCTTTCTTTGATTTGCATTTTTTCTCATTCAAGTCCTTATTCATCATCATAAAACTTCTCTAGTATTCAAATTTAAAAAATCTAAATAAAAACATGAATCCAACCTCAGAAAAAAATCAAGTATGAAATTACCTATAGGGTGAATAGTTAGGGCAGGGCGATTAGAGGCGGCGACATGGCGAGAAAGAAAAATCAGCTCCGCGACAGTTTCCCCAGTGGCGGCTTCCCATCTCATATCGAGATCATCCTCATCAATTATGGAAGTGTCTTGTTCCAGTAGCCTTAATTGATCACCATTTTTGAAGCTTCTGATTCCGCCATTCAGCGTAGGTCCTGATTTCCATCCAGGCTTGGCCAAAAGGGCTTTTGCTGGATTGATCGACGCCGCATCGGTTGTCGTTGCCACGACCAATGTCACCATTGTTTTCATCGTTTCTCGAATCAATGGTGTATGCATCTCCCGAACCCATGAAAAGGAATTCGTTCAAACGTTAATCAAGGGAATGAAGGGAATACCGGTTACGGTCAATGTGATTTTTGTATACTATTAAACGATTTTTTAACAAACTAATTAATTTTGAATTATTAAAATATTTCATTATTTTGTATATAAAATGTTATTGACAAAAGTTCATTTCATATATATAGTAAATAATAAAAGATGAATATTTAACTAAGTCAATATATTTGGATATAATGTTCTACATTTATACATTTTCAATAATAATAATCTAGAATCTCATTATCATACTCTCATTTCTATAATACAGTTTAACTAGATTCCACCCTTGAGTTTCATCTCTAACTTTCATCTTTTGAATGTTTGGAATAACATAGATTTTTTCTTAGAAGATACTCATGTCGTACGAGTGTAATCGTCACATATCACACATCGGTATGCATAAGTTCCAACTTGTTCGGTTTCAGATCATGCTTCATATTCGTAAAGGTAACCTTCTTAGCCAAGCACACAATGTTCAGATAACAAAGTTCTCACAATTGGATAGTCGGTATTATCACCTAAATAGTGGTACGTAGAGTTATATCATATATAATTAATGAAATGTTATTCATCCATTAGGGTGAATAAATGTGTATATACTAAAATAACTAGTGATGAAATATTTGAGAGATAACATGAATATTAATATACTATATGATATATTATGTGTTGTACCAGAGGGTACAATGATATGATCTGTATTTATATTCACTTTTGCATTAGATTAGTATGACTTGGAATCCTATAGGGAAACCATCATTGCCAAATTCCCCCCTGGAATCAGTGTTTGTTGCTCTCGTGTTGGCTAATGGTGAGACTAAGTGCTTGAAAAAATTCTTGGCAAAGATAACACCTACGGTGTTAATGCACTATGATTGCCAATCAGCAATATTAATTGTTAAGAATAAATCTTATAATTGTAAAAACATCTTATATTTAACCTTATTATTTTGAATAAGATGTTGAGAGATGAAATTATTTCCATTATATATGAGAAGTTGGAAGTGAATTTGTCGGTCATCTGACTATACCATTAAAGAAAATAAAAAAATTGTTCAAACATCGATGAGAATGTGGCCAGTGTAAATTGATGATTAATAGTGATAGATACTTAACTTATTGATTGAAGATCTCATTAAATAAGTTCATATGGGTAACAATCAAGTCACTATTAATCTTGATGAGTACATTATATAGATGTTCTATGATGTTTGAACATAAGGTACTCATTACTCTATATACTGCAAGATTGATTACTTAATGATTTTTATATTTCTTTAGGGTAGTGTATAGATTGCAGTACGTTTGATTAAATCACTTATATGTGTGGAGTGAGGCCGCTCATATGAAACTTTGGCAAGTCTCTAGAACATTCATGAAAATCCTGGCATGCACATGGCCGATGCGTTGAAAATCCGAGCATTAACGCAAAATTGCGTTGAACAACGTTTGTTTGATAATATAAACATGATTGGTTAATAATATCATACTTTCTAGGTTTGGTTCATAATCCAAAATACACCAAACTCGATGCGTTTATAATCATGTAACTGAATCCAAGATCATTATAACAATATGAGATATGTGGGGGATTGTTGTATATTTAAATATATTTCAAATATTTATTAAACTATAATACTTATTATTTAATAATTTGACTTAATCTATCGGTAGTTTTAGATTTGCCTATTCTTTGGCAAATATTGTGCAACTGTCAAGGGTATTTATGTATTTTCCTATAATTGATTAGACTATAACTATGAGTGGTATTTTGAGATTAATGAGAAAATGAGGCCCTTACCCCATACTTTTGATGATTTTTCTAAATTTGGTATTCAAAGTTTTTTATGGCATTTGCACTCCAAAACATTCAATTTTTTCCACCATTCATTCACAAAATTTATAAAATTTGGTAAATTTGACCCTCATAGTGGTAAAAAAATCTCAAACTTTGATTGTTACAAAACTACTCCCTATTGTTTACCTGCAATGACAATATTGATCTCTAAAGTTTATTAATTTTGTAAATTTAGTCCTTCAATTTAAACAATGTTACTTGACTTAATTACTATCGTTGGACATTGAATTTGACTTCCACTCGACTTGTTTCGGGTTGAATAATGGTGCATTGTATATGTAGAAAAATAATTGGTTGAATATGTTTATCGAACGAATCGAGTTAAAAAATGGAAATAAGTTAAATAATGTATATTTTCTTTAATTTATAATTCATTTTTTTTATTTCAATGCAGATATGATATAATTTGATAAATGCATTGCATGTGAAGTAGTATTCGTGCATGTCCTATAGGGGGCTCATCCAATAGACCGGTCCATACCAAATTTGAAAACATTTATGACTTCATATTCTTGATTTTTAATAAACCGAAATTAATTGAAACCGGTAAAAATCGATTTTTAACATCTATGACTTCATTTTCATGACTTTTAATAAGTTGAAATTAATAGAAACCGATAAAAATCGACTTTTAACGGTTCAGTTTTGGTTAAAACATTTGTTACTTCATTTTCATAATTCTTAATAAGAAAAAATATTAACCAAAATTGGTGTAGGGGCTCTCTTCCAATATATTTGTGAATTGTAAAACATTTATAACTTCATTTCATGATTATTAATAAGCTGAAATTAATTGAAACTGGTAAAAAGCGACTTTCACTATTCGGTTTTGGTTAAAACATTTATGATTTCATTTTCATGACTTTTAAAAATGAAAAAGATTAACGATAATTGATTAATTGAACTAGTTAGGATAGAACCGATTTTTTTCTCATCTTTATGTATCCAAAAAAGTAAATTATATTATGAAATATCATACCCAGAAGCTACAATCCAACTGTACAACACGATATCAGACTGTAACGGACAAAATATTAGTACCTCCTGATTTCACATACCAACCGATATGAAATCATTTATTATATTTGATTATCGTTTAAGGTTTTGAATTGTAATTATCGCAATATTCAAACTTTGAGTACTAATAAAGTGTGATGAGAACTCCGAAACTCGGTATCCCGAACTAGACGATACCCAAACCTTTCTAAGCTGGCCCAAGTGATGGAAGCTTAACCTAAATACCCCATATCCACTCTATGATAAGGATTCGACCCAACGAATATAATTAGACCCAAAGGCCCACTTGGGCTAAGCCCACCAATCAATGGCCAGGACCGAAGTTTAGCATCACTTGTTATCCATTACTTTGGACCGATCCAAGGGATCGGTCCATACTGTTGCAGCCACGCGTCATGCGCTCCGGGCTTAGACACACCTTCCACACTTCCGGTCCAATCACGTAGTCTGCACTTCGGACTCACCCACGTTTTCTGCCACGGGAAAACGACATTGTTAGAGGCGGTTACAGAGCGTGATTCACACATGTTTTTTTCTCTATAAATGCAAGGCTCGGTGGCAAACGAAGACATGACCTTTTGGACGCGCGAATCAGCTTATACTCTATTGGTTTTCTCCCTCACACTTTCTCATTTTACCTTAGTCATTTTCATAAGCCCTCATCATTTGTAGAATGAACTGTTTTATTAATATATCGGCTAAAAGTGTTTTCAACTCCTAGTCAGGTGGTTTTTTCCCATTTCCCAAGGTTTTTCCACTCTAAAATCGTTGTGTCATTTGTTCCCTTTATTTCATAATCATTTCTCATATTTTAAACAAATCAAAACCGAATTCGTTTTATTACGAATCGAACGACTGTTGATACCCTTGATCTTTTGACCTAGACAAAGTGATTAGGAACCAAATTTACCAAAAGCAAAAAACGATGAAGAACGCTTTCCAAAAGCTCATACATATAAGGTTTCCAATAGACGTACGAGAGCAAAGTGCATAAACAAAATGTACAAAGTTCTTACGCAAAGAGCAGTGGCATATATACCAATGGACCTATGTTTGTGGGCCATTTGATAGGGCTGGCCCAACCAGTACCCATATTAAAAACAGCCAACTTGTCATAGTCATAAGCTTAATTACCAATATAAATTACAAAATACAAAGTAACTCCAACTTATCATTACTTTAGAAACAATTTTATTACTTCTTTATTAACTCCAAATATGTTGATTCTTGTTTTTTATAAACATTAATAAATTATTTCCTAGAGTTAAAATGTCACACCCTAATTTTTATTCTAGAATTGAAGTATGACACGAAATATTTTTCCTAAGAAAAACATAAGGCTATATATATTTCATTCTAACTTCCTTACATTTACAATATAAAATTGCAATTTAAACATTTCTTATAAAACACACTTATGTAAAAATATGTCTATTTACATAACATAAGTCACCAGCTCAAACAACATTCACAACAACACATTTCTAGATATCTACAAACTTTACATGTCTAAACTAAAAGCCACCACATAGTTTTTCCTTCAAAATTCACATCTACAACCTTTCTCTTTCCTAATGACAGTCGATCCACCGATCTAACGCTCCGAAGATGTACCTGAGGGGTAACGATCATGAGTTTGAAACAAGTAAGAAAACAAATGCACATGATGCCATATAGCAATAAAACAAGTACTCATCACAAACAATAATTCACACGTAATTAACCGCATTTTCTTTTCTTTCGTTGCCAGAAAAGGTCTGGTAACCCCTCCAAGACCTGTGGCTTAAGCATCACTACAGTCCCGGAGATCAATCTATCCTCCTGTTTAACTTTAAGAGAAACAAGAAGCGCTACTAACTTATTTCCCTCTTGGATCTACTTTTTCTCATATAGTGAGCACTCACAAGTGTGGACCATATAACCCCACACTTTTCTTTCTCTTTTCTCCACAAGCATGTATGTTCTTTGGCTATATCCATGATAAAACCATGTTGCCAGAAGTGTGCGTCCACAGTCTCTCGAACTTTAACATATAAAGTAATTTCAGCAAGTAAAACAATGAAAGTGCAGCAAGAGCAGACATGCTTAGTATAACTTTTTCTCTGTTTCCTTCCTTACGTTGAACTAAATTTTTCCAGAAAATAGACTCAAAGAGGAACAAATCTATGTAAGATTTGTATCCAAAATCGTTTCCATAACGTACCAGTAAAATCAACAAGTCAAGTAATCACATATATGCTAAAACAGTTTGTATTACTTATCTCATACTTAATCATGCCGTTTACCTCTAATTTTCCTTCTGATTTCCCTCACGAAACTGGTCCTTAAACCTTTGATACTTCTTTCCATGATGTATGACACTTAGTTAGCAAAGAATTTCGAAGATTAAGCTTAAAACATTACAAAAAACCTTGCTGCCGCTTTTCTATCATTCCTTGTTGCGTTTTTGCTGTTTTTTCCTCACTTGTGCTTATCTCTTACGACCAAATACATGATAAACCGACTTAGGCTCCTATTTATACCCCTATGCCACGTATGTTTGCCATTTATAATATTTATATTAATAACTAATCATAATTTGTAACTAAAGTATCATACTTAAATATTAAGTTTCCTTATTTTTTGTTTCTTGTTTTCCATGCTTTAGTCACATTTGTCTTGCCAAAACTCACTCATTTATGGCTATAATCATGTATACTAATAAGATTAATTTAATCCACATTATTTCTAATCATCAATCCATATTTTGGAAATTTTGGGTATCACATAAAACAATTTCCTAACTTTGCTATGTTGACTTCTTTGTCTAAAACTTGGCTAATATCACATTATAACACATCTAAAGATCAATCCAAATATTGAATTATCTTTTACTTCTATATTCATATTTGTTTCTTTATCCAAACTTATTAACTGTAAAGCTAAAAATTCAAATTTCACAGATAGAATGTCAAATGTGCATCACAATAAGCCAAAAAGGGTTGTTAAGGAGTGGAATATTACCTTAACCTCAAATATTCTAAACTTCCTACATTTGCATGCAGTTCAATTTCTCAACAGATATACTGGGTGGCCGAACTTGATGCCAATGACATTTCCCAAGTATATTATTAACAACGACACACCGTGATCTTTCTTTTAGGATCTATGCCTATATTACTTCAACTTAAAACACATTATTCACTCAAAATGACATTTTTTATGATAAAATGAAGTGGGTGAAAATTCTCTCCATGGTAACAATCGTGAGAATAAGAGGTATTTTCTGTATTGCACGGATTCGTGTGGTGCATTGCAAGTGCACTCGGTGCGGGTTGCGCGAATCATACCGGGTGCCTTAATTTTTTTTTAATCCTACTGGATCTGTTAGATTATTTCTAGTACTGTTACTTTGTGATATTTCACTCGTTAACTGAAGTTAACGTATTCATTTTTTTACATAATCGATTTAGTTTCTACTTAGGGCATGTAATTTATTCGGTGAAGTAGAAACTCAAAGTGAAATATTCAATATTATGCAATAATGATATAAATGACTCAAAGTTATCAAGTGTAGATACTTGTCATTTTCTCATTGAAGTTTTAACAAATGGTGTTTTAGTCGTTTTTTGTTGAGAATGTGTATCTCATATCGAATATGAGATATCATGAGTAATTAATTTTATGAATGA
This sequence comes from Utricularia reniformis, assembly GCA_009725065.1. Classification (NCBI taxonomy): domain Eukaryota; kingdom Viridiplantae; phylum Streptophyta; class Magnoliopsida; order Lamiales; family Lentibulariaceae; genus Utricularia; species Utricularia reniformis. The sequence goes on along the minus strand of RWGZ01001180.1, from coordinate 140,958 downwards.
TCTTATGTATTAGGTTATAGAGACATTCTTTTGATCCATTAAATATAGAAAAAATTATCTTACTCGAATGTTACCTTTGGATATTCGTGTGTCGTATACTATAAAGTTTTACATAGTTTTATACATGATGTAAATATTCGAGTTTTGACGATATTTGTAGATTACAGATACACATGTATCACCAGAAATTGCGTTTACCAGATAATTTAATATATATTTTAATTAATTTAAATTAACACACACTCAACGCACCCTTAATTGGATTTGTAAAATTTTACGCACCCCGCACCCGTACAACTTAGGGTATTTTGTAGTGGAATCGGTGGACGTGGAGTTGCGACTTGCTTAACTTCATTTTGCTTTCTACGAATAATATCACACAATATTCATGTTCCAATGTGGCGGTGTATACATTCAGTTGATCTCGTTACCAAGAGCTCCATAAAACTCATTAACCCAATATAAATTGAAAAAAACAATCCGAGTATTAGAGTCGCAAAGATTTTTCTTGATTTCACCACTAGCTTCAGTTATGATTTGTTTCCATATGAAGACGTGTAAAGACGCAAAAGAATGAAAAAGTTGTGAAGCATTATCCCATTTCCCTACTGTAATTAATGAATATAATCAAGGCCAATCATCGCTACAAATCCTCACTATTTTATGTTTAATCCAATTAATAAACTTGCATAGTAAAATTAGTACCATCGAAAAAAGATGGTAAAATTGACTAAATAGATCAAATAACATTGGATGTACATTTTTCTTACATTATACCGATTAAAAACCCAATCTTATCATGACTTACACGGAAATTCAACTTACAACGACCATCCAAATTGAAATTTCATTATAATCCAATATGGTAGATATAATATATATATATTTAAAAATAAAATCATTATTTTACATAAATATTATTCCACCTTTTATTTATGATATCGGTTGGTATGAAAAATTAATTAGAGTGTAAATTAATCAAAACTAGCTAAGCTGAAGAGTTTTATGGTTATAATTTGATTCGAAATAAACGAGGTTTGGTTCGGGTTCAAAAACTAAAATAATTATGATTGAAGTTTCAAGATTCATGTTCATCTAGAGTTCGAATTATAAAAAACCATATATTTCAATATATATTAAATATTAATATATATATTAGTTTATTAATATATATAATTCACTTCTATTCGAAATAGACGAACCAATTCAACTCAGTTCATTTGAAATTTTGAGACATTCAAAAATCAATCTCGAACTCCTAAGCACAATACAACAAAGCAAGGCCAATAATACACTGAATTGGTCCCCAAATGCACTTGAAGTACTGTATATGTGAAGAAGATAAAGAGCAGCGCACGTGCCAGTCTGAATCAAGAAGCCTGACAGATTATAAAATCAATTCAATATTAAGTCAGTGTTTCTTTGTAACTACTTTACCACATCATCTTTTCTTTTTTTAAATGCTGATACATCTTCCTTCCTTTAATTAGTTACACCTCTTCTGTACTCTAAAACATTTATGATCTACGTTTGAAATTAGGGGTGTCAAAAAATAAATCATTTGAATACATTATATACAGTACCCGGCTCTATTTTTAATTTTTATAAGTGTGAAGAGAACAAGAGTTTAAAATTGGTAAATTGTCATTTTTAATTTCTCAAATTTGAATTTAATATATAATCCATTTAATCCAATATTATTAAAATATTTTCAACTGAAATAATTGTAACACTTATTGATCATTTAAAAAAATCTTTTCATTACGGAAAATTTTGAACTATCTACTAAAAAATATTTTTCGGTGAAACTATACAAATTCCGTCTAAATATTGGACACTATGAAGCCAATTTGTGTATAAAACATTATGTTTATATCAGTCGATATATTGTCCGATACATATAATACGGTGGTAACATCCGGTTTCAGATTTTTTGGTTGGATCCCAAATTTTTTGTATCTAGCAAGAGAAAAGTAATTAATATATTTTAGAAATTATATTTAATATTACAAAATATCGGTGTCAGATGGTTTACGGTCTGGAATTCCAAATTTCGAGCTATTTTGAAAACATTGATGCAAATAAATTGAATATATGGAGCATATTCCATATGTATTATACTATACATGATCATAGTATTAATTCTTGGATTTTGATATCCTTATTTAATTTAATAAAAATATGCATAATTAAATAATTCAAATAATTATCTTAATTAATTATTAATATATATAATCGAAACAGTCGGTAGGTTTGTTCGATATAAACTAATGATTAACACCTAAATTTTGACAAATCATCGAAAAACTATTTTTAGTATAGAGTTAAAAATTTCGGTAATTAAAACATTGGATTATAAATTGGGAAACTTAATTTTAACATAATTATTATACTTATTTGAGTTTAATGTTATTTTAATAATTTTGAACTATAATTGAATTTGTTTTAATGAAACACTAAAATTGATTTTGGATCAAATTTGAGAGACAAAAAAATTTATTTTTTCATTTAAAATTATAAATTCAAAATAAGGCGGGATGGATGTAGTTTTTCTCTTCAAATCCAAATTTGTCTTCAAAATTTGAAAGTTTTTAATGAGTTAATAAATTTTAATTCCACATGTTAATAAGCTATAGTACAATTATTGATGCTTTGATTTACTCTCAATGTTGGTTCTATGATAAAATAGTAAACTATTTTTTTCTACATTTTTACCCTATAAACAATTCAGTAACCCATGCTTCATATATTACAATTTCAATGGATGCGTTTCCTTTTTCATCTTTGATTATTTTTTTGATGATGAAAAAGTTGTGGAAAATGAAAAAAACCATTTTTTCAGTATGATTTAATTTACTTGGGTGATATAATATTTAATTTATTTTGTGATCAAGTATGATTTTTATAATACATAGCAATTAAAACAACACATTTTTTGTATTTTAAAAATATTAAAAACTATACTATAGTAAGTTAATGATTATTTTAGATATTTTCAATCAAATATTGTTGGAAAACATAAAAACAATAATTTATGTCTTTTACCAAACAAAACATTACACGAACTGGATTACGAGTCATGTTATCGGTTTATGTGATATGTAAAGAAAAAGAGAATCTCGGCAGTGAAGGCTAAAGAATATTGCATTCAACGTCGTTATGTTACAAATGACAACAGAATAAATAATACAGAAAGTTTGTTGAAGATCCTAAATGTATGCCTTGATTGCCTCCCTTCCATATGCGTAGCAAGCTATGTGGGAAAATTTATCAATTTAGAGAGATTGGTTGACTAGAGCCTCTGACCACTTCTCTCATTTTGTGTTTGAGAGTTTTTAGAATTATTCCATCCTTATCGCTCCATTCCAACCTTATTTCTCCAATAATTCATATTCTTCAACAATATGAATTTGTATATTCAAATTCATAGTGGAATGATGAAATACAAAGTACAAGTTTGGAGTTGTGAAAATGCATGAATTTGATCAAACCCGACCAAAACTCAATCCTACCCCTTACGATCTCTAGTTCAAACGATTCAAAAACTTTGAAATCTCACTGTATGATAAAATAATTAAAACATTTATAGAATGTGTAATATTGCACATAGTCAACCTGTTAGACATAATCTTGTAATTAAAATTATCTCCACAAATTACCATAAGATGATCAATCATGATCGTATTATGCAAAATTATTTGATAAAGCTATGGTGCACAATTATTTTTATAAAATAATTATTTAAATTAGACATTGTTTTAAAATTAATATTTGGGGATTTTCGAGAACCCGAATGGCAGATACTACATTTGGGGATGAGAATAAACTGTGATAGAATGTATATATTATTTAAAATAATTATGAAACAGAAAAAATAAAAACTTTATATGAAAAACATAATTAATATTTTCAAAATTTCCAATAAATAGTTTTATTAGGGATGTGTAACACGTGGGTGCAGCAAAATTCATAGATCTGAATTGGATTGGTTCGGGTCTGAATTATTAAAATGTCTTGATTTGTGGTTGAATTTATTATTTTAAATGCCATATTATTTGGGTTTGTTAGTAGTTTATGGATAACCAATCTAAGATCCGTTTAATCATATAAAATTACACATTTTGTATTCTAAAATGATTTATTATCGTATCTTTCTACTTGCTTTAATCAAAAGACATGATTTGTTGGTAACACAATTATTTAATATCCGACAACATAAATTTTTCAAAATCCGTTTAAGAACCGTATACAAGGAATACCAATGGATTTAGAACAGATGATTCTTAATCGGGTCATATATATATAAGATGGGTCTGGTCGTGGATTCAAATATAATTATGTTCTGCATGTGTTTTGAGATTTAGAAAACAGTTTGAGAATGTGTTTTCATAATATGATTACAGATTATGAATGCATCCAGTGTTTTGTGATAGAAAAATTGAATTGTAGAATGAGAATGATGTTCTATATAAAGTTTATAAATTTAGATGTAAAATGCATTTTAAGTAATATATGACTTTATTACCATTTAGTTATGAATAAGATTTGATTTGATTTGATTAAATTTGAAATATTGCTAATACAACACAAATAAAAGCAATAAATAACACTTTATAATCATCCACATTGTCTATATTGTCCATATTTAAATATTCATTTTTTAAAAAAATAATATTTAATTAGTTTTTTAGGATCGAACCCGAAAAAACCCAGAAATCGACTAATACTAGGTACGGTGCGGTACAAAAAAGAATACCGATATTGCCCAAAATTTGACGTATCGGACGGTATACCCTCGGTACGAAAACATTGGTTGAAGATTAGGGTTATGGAGGATAAATTTGTAATTTACAATCTTAAAATGTGTTCTCATATTTAAAATGTGGTTGAGACCCCATTTTGTATTCTAGCACAAATCATGAGAATGTGAAAAATGTATTATGTGTAAAATACGAATGAAAATGCGGTATTGTTCTATAAAAACTATGAAAATGCATTATCATAATGTAGCTTGATTTACAATGAGACAACATACATAAATTTACAGTAAGTCATTAGAATGTATCTCATTTTTGGGTTCGTTGAAATTAAAAGCTAGATGTTAAAACGATAATCCAAAAGAACACCTTCATTATTATATATAGTTTGGAGATAGAAATGGAAAAGACCTGCCCCCACCCACCGGATAAGCTGCAGTTAATCTGATCATGGATGGTAGCCATGGAAGTTCTCAGAAAATGTCTCGTTTACCTTTACAGCTGTTAGAGCAAAAAGATGATGATGCAGAAGAAGAACAAGGTATCTCCGTTTCGAAAACGCCGCCGACGAAGAGAACATCCACAAAAGACCGTCATACAAAGGTCGACGGCCGTGGCAGGCGGATCCGTATGCCGGCGATTTGTGCTGCTCGTGTTTTTCAGCTTACAAAAGAGTTGGGACATAAATCAGACGGTGAAACAATCGAATGGCTACTTCAACAAGCCGAGCCTGCAGTGATCGCAGCCACCGGTACTGGAACTATTCCGGCAAATTTCACGTCGTTAAATGTTTCTGTTAGAAGCTCAGGCTCGACTCTCTCTGCTCCGTCGCATCTTACGCAAAATTGTTATATGAATTCGTGGGAGAGATCTTCAACTTCTGGATTTCATGTTGGGTTACTGAATTCTGCTAGCTCTTTGAATTATTTGAACGGGAATCTGAGTTTGAGTTCAGTAGCGGAGGGTGTAGGGCGGTCAAAGCCTCCGGAAGAAGCTCTTCTACCAGCCGTAGGAAACTACACGATTCCGATCCCGGCAAGTCATGTTCAGACAACAAGAACCTCATATTACATGGCAACAAATCCTAATCAAAATCCCTACAGACAAATGAACATAATCAGTGAATCTTCATGGCCATTTCCTTCAATTTTCGGGAGTTCCCAAGAAGCAAATCCAGCATCTCGCAGCGGACTGCATTTAATGAATTTCCCTCCGACAATGGACGGAGGCAGTGATGGTCATCATTTAGGTATGCTTTCAGCTCTAAACGCGTATGAAGGAAGGGAGGCACAAGGAAGCGACGCCGTAGGCCGTGAGAACTGAAATTGTTCATCCTTTTGAATCAGGAACAATGCATTTTGATCTTTACTGTACTCCATTGTTTTCTGGGAATTTGGTTTTATCCTCTTGGAGGAATCATCCTATTCTATGTCTGCTGCTGTACTAGGGTTTGTCGGCTGAAGTTATTAAGCATTATCTGTTCATTTACATGCCTACAACTAAATTGGGAATTTAAGGTTTACAGAGATTCGAGATTTACTAATAAGTTGATTATCATGAATTGGTTTTGTGGTTATGAGATATTAGTAAGAAATCATTAAACTTGTAATATTGTTTCTTAATGAAAAATTAAGATAGCGTAGACTTTATAGCCAAAACTCAAATGATAAATAAGAAAACAGTATTGGCACAAGAAAATAAAACACAAAACAAGGAAGATAAACTAAGAAAATAATAATATGGAAACTAAAATATATGAGGGATATTGTGTTTTGTAGGTATTCGCGTTTGCGGAACACGAGCGTTGAATAATGCATTGACTCGCGTTTTCCAAACGCAAGCCATTAATTTTTGTAATGAATTGGTGATTCGTGTTTGCCAAAATTGACAGAGAGGGATGTCACTTTTGGCAAACACTAATAGGTTGTTTGCATTTATCAAAGTTGATAAGCTGACCTCACATTTCTATAAATATTTCACTCTATTCATTATTTTTCACTCAATCACCAAATCATTCATCTTCTTCTCACTTTGATAGGTACCATATTTTATTGAATTATTTTTTTATATTTTATGTTTAATTTTTAATTTTTAAATAATTTTATTATTTAATTACATAATTGTATTATATAATGATTAATTTGTGTTATTATTCATTTACATATTTTTTAATGCTTAAACTTATTATTTTAATAGTAATTAATTGATATAATTTTTTTGTTCGATCAGATGTGGAGCCATTTAGTGGATTTTCTCAAGGAGAATCATCTTCGTTTATGGATTTATAGATGAGTCAATGCCAATCCGGTTTGTTTAGTGCATATTTTTGCCAAATTGGCTATTCTTACTTTACTATGTAATGTAGGTTATCTTCATGAAGAAGAAGTCGACTTTGGAGATGCAGAGCTTGATTCGGATGCTTCTGAAATTGAATCGGAACCAGAACCACCACCTTCACAAGTGAATGATAATGTGGGAGATTAATCTTTGACTCACACAGTTTTTGCAGGCTTCCCGATTGGCTCGGCGTTTAACTGAAGTTTCTCCTGATATTCGATCGAGTACATACCCAATGGAAGATCTGGCTATTGTGGATGATTTCTCATTTGCCCAACCAAGATGTGTATACTCATCGTGTAATACGATGAATCCTGAGCTGGAGTTGGGAATGGAATTTGAAGATAAAGTGGAAGTTAAATATATTGTTTGTCATTTCTATATCGTCAAACAATATAAGTTTAAAGTTAATGAAAGTGCATTCTCTTGTTGGCGTTGGAGTGTTTTTTGAAAAGTCAAGTAGAATGTCTATTTCATATTCATGTCAGATGTGATGCGAAATATCATGTGTGACAATTTTCAAAAGATTCTAGGCCACATTCATGTGGTGCGGGTAATGTATATACTAGACATTGCAATATGACCTCGAATTTCATAGGCCGCGATATGACATAATACATATGGACTTAAGGAAGTATGAAAAGTTTTAAATTCTTCTACTTTATATTTTAGAGTAATCATATTTGTTATAAATAACATTTTTAAATTTTGTGTTTTTATGTACTTTTGAATGTGTCGGATGCTATAAACTAAATGCAAGTTAGGTATGGGTATTCGATTACTTACTAAGACATGGCATAGGGTGCAACATACTTTTGAATTAGTGCACGGGTCTTGGGAGTCATTGGTAGAGAGTTTACCTACACATTTAGCTACTATACAATGGAAAAATCCTGATACTGCGGTATAATTACAATGTTTTGACACCGACACTGGACCTCTCGATAAAGTTAAATGATTCGTTTTCTGGGATTTCAAACCATGCGCATAAGCGTATAACCATTGTGTTCCTCTTATTTCCATAGACGCCACACATCTTTAGCACGGTACATGAATACCTTTAACATATGACTTTACGTATATGTATGATTACAAACTATTGATTGCGGTTTGTAGAGATGGTGGTCATGTTATTCCCCTTGCATATGTGCTTGTAATGTTGACAAGGAGAGTATACAATTCGTAGACTTGGTTCATTGAGAAATTGGATAGATGCGTTATTTGAGGGAATAACGCATGCATCGTATCTGATAGACATGCTGGCATAACATGAGCAGTTAAGTCGATGGATGTTCTCTCGGGGCTGCTAGACCACAGATGGTGCCTATGACATTTTACATCTAATATAAATACACAAATCAAGAATATGAAGATTTGGAGGCTAGCTTATAGGGTTGGAGCGATTTCCCTAGAATCAAAATAGTGAGATTTGATGCAGTAGATAAGGGCTAAAGATAGAAGGACGTATTCTTGGTTAACTAAACCAAAAGAAGAAAGAAATGTGTCAATGGATTAATGAAAGAGGGGAAACGCCATGCCACATTGACAATCAACTAGGTGGAATGTGCCAATGGATTAATGAAAGAGGTTCGACATTATCTGATATCTAGTATTGTAAATTTCATATTTTATCGTCCGTGAATAGACCTTGAAAGACCAAGCTAGCCTGATCGTCATGTGTGTCAGTGAAAAGAATGACGCGGACTACAATGGCGGCAATCGCCCGAGCTAACCTTGTATACTATTGAATTAACATAGTAAAGTAACAAAGCAAAGAAGTATCATTTATACCTCAAAACTTCGTCATCGCGGGAAACCATACTAACTGATCTAGCTGCAACTATAATGTGATCACCTAAGCCCCAAATAGAAACACCGACCATTCATGTCATCCTTCGTTGCAACCCAACCGAAATTGCTCCAACAAAATCAAAAACCGAAACGCTAACAATCGGATTCCCGTCAATTGGTAAACCCCATAGTAAAGACACATCTTGTAATGTGACAGTAACATGCAATTGAAACACATCGAAAATATTAATTATAAGATCATATGAGTAAAAACAAATACTTACTTCACCGCATGAGAAAAATAATGTATGTGTCTCTGGTCTCCATCGTTCTACCTAAAGCACTCAAAAGATTATGATCCAATTGCAACCGATTGATTTTGAAGACACCGTAAAATCCCCACATGTCAAGAACACGGACAAAATTCTAGCTGATTCTTAATTTTTTGAGAGCCTTCTCCCAATGCGTAAAATTTAATTTCTTGGCACTAGCGTCCCTTCGAAGAAATTTCCGAGAGATGTGTCTGTCCTTCAGATTTATGACGATAGGATCAATCGGTTGTTGTGTTTGACGCGTCATATGTTGTATGTATAAATTCATAAACAAAAAAAATTGTTTTAAACAAATGTCAATTGCATAATCAATAAAATCAAATCTATATCAAAAAACATACACTACATTTCAATACTTTCAAACTAAAATTCATTAAATACATAAACAATCCTCAATTCCATAATAAACATAATCAAACCTATATTCACAAAAATACATTTCAACACTTTCAAACTAAAATTCATTAAATTCATAAACAATTCTCAATTCCATAATCAACATAATCAAACCTATATTCACAAAAATTGAAAAACTTCCAAACTAAAATTAAATAAATACTTAAACAAAATCATATACATACACATAATTCATTTAATCAATAATTGTTCATTTAATCAAATACTAACACTTTTACCACTTAATAAAGATCAAATTGTAATATTTTCTTAACTAAAACATACGTAACAAACACGAAAAGATACATAATATATTCGATTATGTTATCGCTGCTAAAAATAAGCAATAACAAAATTTAGTCCCCCTTTTATCGGTAGGGGTCGAATGAAATTTAATAAGAGATTAAGAATAGAAAAATACGATTTTTACAGGTGGAAAACCTTTCTGTAAAAGAAATGATAAAAAACGACTCGGCTGTAGACTTGGAATCCAATATAAACATCAAGTTTGAAGATTTACAACAACAAAATAAGATGTAGAAATCAAAAGGAAAAATATCATCTTTTGGTGGCCATAGTCGTTGGTTTCTCAGAAGGAAAAAAATAATTGAATGGCGACTTCCTTTAGGTTATCAATAAAACAATCCATTAGGTCATCAATCCAAACCCCCCTCCTTAACACTTTGAACATGTTTATATAGGTGATTTGTCCAGCCCAATTATAACTCATTAGGCCCATCAATAATGTAGTCCAATAAATAATGACCAATTAATATCTAAATTAGACACAAAGGTCCAGTAAATAAGTAACCCGATCCAAATACCACGATAAGCTATAAACAATGTCAATCATCAAAATATCTCGATCTGGTTCATTTCTCGACTTGGGAATGACTATATAGAAATATATATGTCCTCAAATAATAAATTTCTCAAGGTGATATCAGAAGTCCCCTGATTTGTATAATCAAAATATTCGAGTACACAAATCATAAATTTACCCTAAGAATATTGTTGCAATAAATTCACAATAGTAGTATCGCATTTTGTAACTGAATATACCAGACATGAGTGAATAAACATATCTCAAATAAATAAATATTAATGACTGAATATCATCATCTTATGAAACTTCATATATACTTCTAAAATAATGATTGGGGATTTTATCTTTTTATAACTGAATCTGTCATTATAATTCTCTAAATTCTCTACCTATGAACTCTATAAAAGTCTTCGTTTACTTTTTGTTTCATATGTTGTCTTTAAAATTTCTGATGGTTTCTGACAATCGATAAGATTCCTGGTATGTGAGAATATCTTGATATGCCCGAATAAACTACTTCACAATTCCTCATATAATGAGTATGATTTTCTAAACACAAATAATAAAATATTCCTTATTGTTGGGGTCATAATTGAGAGTCCTCACTCATAAATAAAATTTAGTGAAGTCCACGCCATAAGGCAGTCATTTGATCATCTTGGTCGTAAATGAAAATATCTTATCTTAAATAATGAAATCCATGTCGTAGGACCATCACTTGGTTATGTTAATCGTAAATGAAATTATCTGAGCAAAAATAATGAAATGTATGTCATTGGACCATCACTTGATAATCCTGATTGTTAACGAAAATACCCGATCATAAATTAGAAAAATCATTCCATAATACAATAAGAATACCACTTAGCCATTTTGTTATGCCATGAAAATACCAAGCATAAAGAGAATCCATGAAATCCCGGTGTTGGTCCTCAACAAACGCCCAACACCCCTTACTTAGATCGGGTATAATCCCGGATAGACAGATCCAATACTTTGGCTTAGGTGGACTTTTGAGGGCCACGGAGAAGGGGGATGTCTTTTCGCGGATCTCAATGAGCATCCAATATCGCTCTCACTTCTCGGTCTCAACGAGCCTCAACTAGCGCCCAACTTAACTTCACAATTCGGGTCTCAACAAGCACTCGTGGGCCTCAAGTAGCGTCCTACTTAACTTCATAACTCGGGTCTCAACAAGCACTCGTGGGCCTCAAGTAGCGCCGTACTTAACTTCATAACTCGGGTATCAACAAGCACCCGTGGGCCACAAGTAGCGCCCTAATTATTCTAATATGATCGGGTCTCAACAAGCACTTGTGGGCCACAAGTAGCGCTCATCACGTTTACCTATTGGGTATACACTTGCACCCGGGGTCAAAACACTTTCACATCGGTTTAAACATGCACCCGGGGTCAACACACTTTCCCTCCGGTATAAACTTGCACCCGGGGTCATCACACTTTCCCACCGGTATAAACTTGCAGCCGGGGTCAACACACTCTCGCCGCCGGTATAAACTTGCACCTGGGGTCATCAAACTCTCGCCGTGGGTATAAACTTGCACTCGGGGCCATCACACTCTCGCTGCCCGTATAAACTTGCACCTTGGGCCATCCCACTCTCGTCGCCGGTATATTCTTGCAGCCGGGGCCATCACACTCTCACCGCCGGTATAAACTTGCACCCTAGGCCATCACACTCTCGCCGCTGGTATAAACTTGCACTCGGGGCGATCACACTCTCACCGTTGGTATAAACTTGCACCTGGGGCCATCACACTCTTGCCGCTGGTATAAACTTGCACCTGGGGCCATCACACTTTCGCCACCTGTTTAAACTTGCACCCGGGCCATCATACTCTCGCCGCGGGTATAAATTTTCACCCGAGGCCATCACACTTTCGCCGCCGGTATAAACTTGCACCCGGGGCAATCACACTCTCACCGCCGGTATAAACTTGCACCCGGGGCATACACACTTTCGCCACCGGTTTAAACTTGCACCCGGGGCAATCACACTCTCGCCGCCGGTATAAACTTGCACCCGGGGCCATCACAATCTTGCCGCCGGAATAAACTTGCATTCGGGGCCACTGCGGAAATAGATTAGCCTCCGACGAGGGCGCGACCCTCGCCAACGTGTCATGGAGGATTCTGGTCAAAGAGGCGGCACCCTGTTTGGCATGGAAACATGCTCGGTATGTGGCCTGCTATCAAACAATCGGGCCCATTGACATACTCCAACAGTATACATGTATAGACGATTCTTCTGCAGCCAGAGACTCTTCGGTTTAAAAAAAAATATTTTGACCTAGTATCCGATCTAACGAGTTTGAAATTGATCGACTATAAGACAAGCGGTACAATGCATTTCTAATATATCCTAAATTATTTAGTTTCCATCCTGATATTACCCGAGGACATTTTAGTAATTCGCATACCCCGGGAACCTTTTGGCACGTTCCCCTAGGTATTCTAATTTTATTTCGGGTTGAAATGGCGTCGGGGGTATTTTCGTAATTTGGACACCCCCGGGTCCAGTCGGTGCGCCCACTGGTATTTTTGGTATTCTAATTTTCTTTCGGGTTAGAATGGCGTCGGGGGTATTTTCGTAATTTGGACACCCCCGGGTCCAATCGATACGCCCACGGGTATTTTCAGTATTCTAATTTTATTTCGGTTTGAAATGGCGTCAGGGGTATTTTCGTAATTTGGACACCCCCGAGTCCAATCGATACGCCAACTGTGGTATTTTCCGTAATATGATATATTGTTATTGGCTTTGGACACCTGGAGACCGCATGGGAAGTTTCCGGAGGAGGCGCGACTATTTTTTCGGATAATTACGAGTCGGAGTGACACCAAGGGTATTTTCGTAATTTTGCGTCAGAAAGATGCTACGACGCATGTTCATCGACAAGTTTATATCTTATGAATTGACTTATGCGGAGTATGCTTTGCCTCTGTTCATGGGCCACGTGTCGATCTAGAAGCGTCCCGGATAATCGGAGACATTACGATTTATATCTGAAGTGATATCGGGTTTTTTCGTAGAAGTTGGGTCGAATCAGGCAAGATTGGACAAGAGTGGGCTTTGAATCCACAAGTGAGTTGATGGGCCTAAATTCTCTTTAAATATAGGTCTCTGGTCATTTGAAAGGGGATCGGAATCAAAATCGAAGAAAAACTCGGAGTATGAAATTCTAGAACCTCCAAGTCCTAGAATTCGCTATAATTTTACTCCAGGAATCAAATCCGCGACAATTCTTGCTTCGGAGCTCAGATTCACGAATATTTTGCTCTCTGGCTCAAAATCCGCGATAAATTTACTCTCTGGCTCTAGATTCGCGATAATTTTACCCTCCGGCTCCAGATTTGCGATAATTTTACTCAAAGGCTCGAGATTCGCGATAATTTTACTCTCTGGCTCGAGATTCGCGATAATTTTACCCCTCCGGCTCTAGATTTGCGATAATTTTACTCAAAGGCTCGAGATTCGCGATAATTTTACTCTCTGGATCAAAATCCGCGATAATTTTACCTTCTGGCTCCAGATTCGCAATAATTTTAGTCTCTGGATCAAAATCCGCGATACAATTGCATATGAAAGCCAAAATCCGCGACCAAATATGTTCACATGAAAAATCCACGAAAATTTTCACACTGCAGGTGAAATCCGCGATAAAGTTGTATGTGAAAGCCGAAATCCGCGACAATATTTCCCATGAACAGTGATTTCTGCACTTTTGCGCCGGTTTCCAGTTTTGAGCTCATTTTTCGTCACGGACGTGATTACGACGCTTACTTTTATCGGAAAGAAGATATATTTTGTATTTGTGAACTTTTTATCATAGTGAAACACCCAGATAGAGCTTTGCTCTCCTGAGGACGTAAGCTCACACATTGTGGGCCCAACCTCGTAATTTCTCGTGTCTTAACAACCAAAAAAAAAAAAAAAAAATTTCTGACTGATCATAAATACACCAAAAATATTTTAAGACTAGATCAGTTTGGCGCCGTCCGTGGGGACCCGAGATTTATCCTATTGAGAGCTTTATTGCTGGGTTTGGATTTCTATCATCATGACAACTTGTAATTCTGATGATGATGTTTTTGATGAAGAGATTGAGGTAGAAACTAATCCTCGGGCAAACAAAGAGGCTCCCGCGTTACCGGCGACTCAATCATCAATCTTGGAGGAGCCTCCTACTCAAAATGTTACTGTTCGACCCTCTCGGAGTGGGTTTTCATCCGGAAGGGCACCTACTTTTTATCCTCCTTTGTCTCGATGTTTATCAAGATGTTATGAGAGGACTGGGCGAGTTGCTGTACGAAACAATGTCTATTTCTCACCGCCGGCACGATCTAAATCTATAGATCATAATAATGAGGATGAAGATTTGGAAGAGCGAAGACGCATTCTAATTACTCAGTTGGAAGAAGTGGAGGCCCGAAGGTCTCGAAAGAGTAACGTTGTCCTTGAGCATGTTGATGATGGAGTCACTGATGAGGATATAGCCCCCGCTCGGAATCCCCGAGCACCATCTGTTACACTGGGGGGAGAGCAAACTTTTACTCTGCAAAGGAATGGGAACTTGATCGAATCAAAGTTTCGAGAGTTGAGTAACAAGATTGAACAGAATGACTCTCGGATGAATCAGTTGGAGGCCAACCTCGGTCTCGGATATAAGAGGAGACGAGTGTACGGCGAACATACTCGTGATACTCACCACACCTCGGCTTACGAGGGTGATTACATTGGGCAAGAAAGGGCAATTGAGCCCTACCATGGTAGAGGAAAGATTTTGCCGTCATTGGAAGTTTTACAAAGTCCATGGAATACTTCGAACACCTTATCCCCATTTTCCATTGCGATCATTAATGCTACAAGATCTGAGTACATCGAGATGCCGAAGGATCTTCCACAATATCGGGGATGGACTGACCCACATGCTAATACTTCGAACCTAGAAATTCATGTCAGTTTGATGAATTTCACTGATGCCGCCATATGTTTCATTTTCGCTGCATCCTTAAAAGAGTAAGCTCTTCGGTGGTTCAATCGATTGCCGAGGTTTTCTATTGTTTCATACCAGGACTTCAAGGATCAATTCTATTCGGCGTTTGCGCCCTTTAATACACCAGTGAAGTCTATTACATCTTTGACTGCATTGCGATATGATTCGTCAGAAAGATTGTTGAGTTTTGTCACTCGTTTTGAGGTGGAGTGTAGGAAGATTCCCCGAATTACTGTCAGCGAGAAAGTTGGGGTACTGCAACTAATTTTGGCCGGTCATCCTTTGTGTAACTCTTTAAATAGGGATCCACCAGAAAACATGGAGGAGCTTGCATTACGGTGCACACAGTACATTCGAGAAGATGAAGGATTACGCGATCATGGGGTGATTGAAGTTCGTACTTATGGATCGCAGAATGTTGCTGCGAATCGAGCGAAGGACAAGAATGTCGCATTATCAAAACCAAGGATAAGGACTATCCCAGCATATAGTTATGAGGAAATCTTCGCTATTATTGAAGAAAAGAAAGGTGGATCCCTCAAGTACCCTCCTCCATTGCAAGCACCGACACCGGGGACTCACGAGTCTCAGATATTTTGCCGTTTTCATCGGAGTTTCGGACACGCTACCAACGACTGTCGAGACCTGATGTCCGAAGTTGAAAGATTACTAGAGCTTGGCCAACTAGATGAGCTGATAAATACTGTTGAAATAATTCCCGAACTTGAACCGGGGAAAGTAAGTTTGAATATCCAGCAAGGGAAGGCAGAGAATTTTCCCAAGATTGATATTCCAAGACCCGATACAAGAGGGCGTGGATATGGAGGATATAGTGGCCATTACCCTAGGGGTGGCCAACGAGGAAACTTTAATGGCGGTCGGCAGAACCGCAGAGATGCGAGAAGAGAGAATTATCGCGGTCGCGGTAGGAACAATCAGCAACGAAATCAGCAGGGTAATCATCGGGAAGGTAATCAACCTGCACAAAGAAATCAGCAACAACCGCCCCCTCCTCCTCCTGCTGGCCCGAACCCGGGTCAACCCATTCTGAATATTGAAGAAGTAGAACCCATGTGGGGTAATCTTGGCCCAAATATTATGACTATCGCCGGAGGAAGGAGCGTTGGAGATTCGAACCGTGCGAGGAAGCGATCCCATCGGGAGTTAGAGCAAAAAGGACGCTTCATGGAAGTTAATCTGGTCCAATTCTCCGATTTGGAGAAAATGGCTATATCTTTCGGGCCGGAGGATTTGGCTGACATCTTCTCGCCACAGGATGATGCTCTCGTTATTTCCCCTGTTATTGCAAATCATCATGTGTCTCGAGTTTTAGTTGATATTGGAGCTGCCACAAATATTCTCACACTGACAGCATTTGAGCAGATGTCTTTGAAGGGGACTACTAAGCTCCAGCCGGTTCAAACCAAATTGGTTGGTTTTAATAATAGTATTGTTGCGCCCGAAGGGTCACTTTCTCTCCTGGTCACTTTGGGAGACCCTCAAATCTCGAGGACACTTTTGGTGGAATTCGTGATAGTTGATCTCCCTATCCTCCCCTATAATGCTATTTTGGGAAGAGGTGCCCTAAGTTTGTTCGGGGCAATTGTTTCTCAGCCCCATCTGATGATGAAGTTTCCAACACCCTCGGGAATTTGCAAGATGAAGGGAAATCAAGAGTTGGCACGTTCGTGCTATAATATTATGTGTCGTAGCGGTATGGAAGGTTCTAATTCAAAGAAGACTATGTGTATGGTAGAGCTTATTTCAGATGAGCACGAAGATTTTACTAATGTGGTATCTTCTAAGAAGTATCGAGAAAGTGATATGAAGATGGAACCTGTGGGGATTAAGACAGTGCCTTTGTTCTCTGATAATCCAGAGAAGACAGTTGTGATTAGTTCAGAGATGCCTCCAGAGTTTGAAAGAGAGGTAATTTCTTTTTTACGAAATAATTTAGATATTTTTGCTTGGTCTTATCAGGATTATGTTGGGGTAGATCCCCAAGTTTGTTCGCATAGACTCAATTTTAACCCGTGTATGCGACCAGTTCATCAGAAAAAGCGAGAATTCTCCCCAGAAAAATAAAATGCTATTGACGAGGAAATTGAGAGTTTGTTGAAGGCGGGATTCATAGAGCATGTGAGATACGCTGATTGGGTCGCGAATCCAGTGGTGGTCCCAAAATCAAATGGTGGCTGGAGAGTCTGCATTGATTTCACCGATTTAAATAAAGCATGTCCAAAGGATCCGTATCCATTACCGGCCATTGACATGATGGTGGATGCGGCCTGTGGTTTTGAATTTCTTAGTATGTTAGACGCATTTAAGGGTTATAACCAAATTTTTTTGCATCATGAGGACAAGTTATTTACATCTTTTATGACAAATAAAGGCATTTTTTGTTATACAGTTATGCCTTTTGGTTTAAAGAACGCAGGGGCCACATATCAACGATTGATGAATTCAATGTTTAAGGATATGATCGGAAAATGTTTGGAAGTATACGTCGATGATATATTGATTAAAAGTCGACAAGGCTACAATCATATCCGATATTTAAGCGATTGCTTTAATTTACTAAGGAAATATCGGATGAAATTGAATCCACTTAAATGTGAATTTTGTGTTAAAGGGGGGAAATTCCTTGGTTTTATGGTATCTGAAAGAGGAATCGAGATAAATCCTGATAAGATCACAGCTATCCAACAAATAACGCCCCCCACCACTCTCCGAGAAGTTCAAAGATTAACGGGGGGTTTAGCATCACTAAATCGGTTTATTTCACGATCTGCAGAGAGAAGCTTGCCATTTTTCCGAGTATTGCGTAAAACAAATCTCCTGTATTGGGATCATGAATGCAGTACGGCTTTCGAGTGTCTGAAAGATTATCTGAGTAAACCACCATTTATGTCTCCCCCATCTCCTGGGGAGCCACAGGGCTTATATTTAGATGTATCAAAAGAGACAGTGAGTGCCGCATTAGTCAGACTTAGCGACAAAGAACTGCCGCATGAGGCAGTGAGTGCCGCATTATGTTAGCAAGAAATTGCAAGGTGCGGAATCTCGCTATACAGATTTAGAGAAATTTTTCTTAGCCCTGGTAGTCGCCTCCCGGAAATTAAGACATTATTTTCAAGGTCATCATATAGCGGTATTGACAGACCAACCTATCAGGAGTGTGTTATCAAAAGTTGATGCGTCTGGCAGGTTAGCTAAATGGAATATTGAGTTGGGACAGTACCAAATTGAATATATCTCGAGACGAGCTTTAAAGTCCCAGGTTTTAGTGGATTTTATAGTAGAAATGACCCGGTCAGAAGAGTTGGGTATATTTCAAGGAAAGAAAATCTGGCGAAGAGCATGAATATGCTGTAAAATTGCGCTTCTATGCAACTAACAACGTCGCCGAGTACGAAGCCCTTATATTTGGTATCAGCTTAGCAGTCAAAATTAGGATTGTTCGTTTGCATGCTCACTCCGATTCGCAGTTAGTGGTGAACCAATTTGCGGATACTTTTATCACCAAAGACGAGCATATGTGGCTGTATTTGGATAAGTTGAAAGAGGTGGTAAAAAACCTTAAGACATTCGTTCTCACGTATATCCCGATAGAGGAAAACACCCGTGCTGACGGTCTTGCAAAGTCAGCAACGATTTTAGAACTCTCAGATGAGTTAAAATAATGACTATGATCCATTATCATCCGTCTATCAGTATGGCAGAGAGACAGACCTCCGAAGTTGCAAGCTTGGAACTCTCAAACGATACATGGTTTTTATTAGATGCAGTAACAGATGAACCCTCTTGGAATGATGTGATTGTCAATTATTTAGTTAAGAGAGAATTGCCTGCAAATGAAGGCGAAGCCCGTAGGACTATGCAAAGAGCCACCAACTTTGTCTATATAGACGAGAAGTTGTATAAAAAGAATTTTGGAGGACCATATCTTCGATGCTTGTCCCCAGTGCAAGCAAAAGCCGTTATGGAAGAAATTCACGCTGGGGACTGTGGGGACCATTCGGCAGGTCGATCTTTGGCGTTGAAAGTCAAGAGAGCCGGGTATTTTTGGCAAACATTAGTAAAAGATTGTGTGAATTTAGTTCGAACTTGTTCTGCTTGCCAGTTCCATTCGAACGTACATCATGTGCCGAGAGCGACTATGAAACCTTTACCTACCACATGTCCTTTTGATACATGGGGCATCAACATTCTTGGCCCTTTCCCGACTGCGCTAGCCAAAAGAAATTCTGTATTGTGGCCGTAGAACACTTCTCTAAGTGGGTAGAAGTCGAAGCAGTATCCCGAGTTCGGGAACAAGAAGTCATAAGTTTTCCTTGGAGATATATTGTTTGCCGATTCGGAATTCCTAGGATTTTGGTATCAGATAACGGTACACAACTCTCGGGTAAGCGTGTAAATGAATGGTGTGAGTGCTATGGAATTCAACAACGGTTTACATCTGTTGCCCATCCGGAGACGAACGGGCTTACAGAGGTTATAAATCGCATTATCTTACAGCAACTAAAGACAAGGACACACCAGTCCAAAGCATCATGGGTGGACGAGTTGCATAATGTAATGTGGACATATCGAAAGTCACCGAGATCTACCACAGGATTTAGTCATTTTTCATTAGTGTATGGCTCCGAAGCCGTTTCCCCGGCAGAAGTAACTATTTTATCCGAGAGAGTTATTGCTTACGATGAGGTATTAAATGAAGATATGCGAAAGTTGGATCTTAGTTGCATCGATGACCTTAGAGAAAGAGCGGCTATTCGGATGGAAGTGTGTAAGAAGAGAATGGTTAAAAGACACGATAAAGAGGTTCGTCGAGTGTTATTGATGGCTGGGGACTTGGTCCTAAAAAGAGTTGAAGTATCAAAACATGTTAGTAAGTTGGATCGAAAGTGGGAAGGTCCATACCAGGTAACGAAGGTGGTTAGAGAAGGAACGTATAAGATTGCGAATATGAGCGGAGAGGAGCTGCCACGGACTTGGCATATTTCCAATTTGCGCAAGTATTATGTATAGACATGACTTTTCAATTTTTTTAAAATAAATATTTCTCTCATTTTTCATCATATTCTGAATTTTTTACATTCTTTTTGAAGATATGAGTCAATCGGCTAGGGGACTGGTAAGATGGGAGTTAGGTTCATTGCACTTTAGTTTGATGGAGGATGAAAAATTAAATAACGTAGGGTAGATTAGAAGTGCAATGTACCGCCTGTCGCATAGTCGATCAACCTCAAACCTCATCAAACTGGATGTTGGGTCAAAACATTTTTAAAACGAAAAGTCTCTGTCTGCAGCAGAATCGTCTATACATTTATGTTGTTGGAATATGCCAAGGGGCCCGATTATTTTATAGCATGACTCCGTGGCACACGGGAGCCTTTGCACCCGACTCCTCCATGACACGCCGTCGAGGGTCGCACCCTCGCCNTCAAGGCCAGGTCTTCAGGATCCTCAATGGTATCTAAAAATTTTAGTCGGTCGTTGGAATCAGCACCTCTGTAAGCGGCCATTATTCGATCTGCAAAGAAAGAAATACGAATAATAAGTTATAAACGTGAAATTCCCTATTATAAGAACCATAGCATATTAGCTAGACAAAGTCAAAGTTTGGATGCAAAAAATGGTAAAAGACTAGAAAGCGAGTCTCATGTTCTAGCACGTGGGGGTACCTAAGACATGGAAAGGAATATGAGGAGGAGCTTGCGCAGTCCGAGTAACAACCATGAGGGGTAGGGTGAAAAGAGTTTCGGCGGTCAAGTTAGTATGAAATTTTTTGAATATGCCCAAGAGTTGTTGGACAATAGTTCTATCTACAAGTTTCGAGGGATTATGAATGGGACCGCACCAATCCGGAAATGAAAATTCAGTTTCGACAGGAAAACGCCAAGGCAGTGTAAGGGCGGAAATGCTAGGTTGGAAATTACGAGAAGTCACATAAAAGTAACGCCGCTTCCAATCATGATTGGATTTCGACAGTGTGAAGCAGAAAGGACAGTTCTTTTCCCGCAGACGTAGATAACAACACCCTAGGACCCTTTGAGAGGAATGGGGAACAATTTGGAAAAGCCTAAAAAAGAGTTCAATAGATCTCTTTATTTTTGCGGCAGAGGTAAAAATGATGAAAGCTACGATGTAGCCGTAGGAATTCAGGTTCAGTTGAAAAAAATTAATCTTGAGGAAGTCTAGCAACTCTAGGATAAAAGGATGCAAAGGAAACCAGATTCCATTTCGAAGATGTTCCAGGGACACGGTACACCAGCCAGGAGGCGGTGTTCATATTCTCCCAAGAGGCCCCGGGTGTTGGATGATAAATCCGTCCGGAAAGTAGTATTCGGACCTCAATGAGGCCCAAGCGGTTTTCCCCATCCGAGCTTTTTGATCATACGACTCAAACTTCTTCACGATAGACTCATATTGTCCGCCCATCGCTCTATAGCCCTCGAGGCGCTCATAAAATTCAAGGTTCGAAGTGTGCGAGTCAATTTCGGTTTGTTCGATGAATTCGGAATCGGACGATGCATTGGAAGACATTTATATTGCTAATCCTTATATTTTATTAGTTGTTTCTTAAAGTCATATTACACTCGGGAACGCAAACGTCGTTGAAAATCGAAGTTCGAATCTGCATTTTTAGCCACAAGGCAGATATTCGCGATAATTTTACAAGGCAGAGAAATTCGCGATAATTTTACAAAGCAGAGAAATTCCGCGATAATTTTACAAAGGGGGGAATTCCGCAATAATTTTACAAAGCGAAAGATTCGCGATAATTTTGCAAAGTCTGAGATTTCCGCGATAAAATTACAAAGGCTGGAACTTCCGCGATAATTTTACACACGGTTTGATTTTCGCGACAATTTGAAAGGCTTAAATTTCGCGATAATTTACCACAATTTCTGCGATAATGCTGCTTTCTCAGATAATCCGCGAATGAAAATGAGATTCTAAGGCTTCCAACGTGGTATTTATATAGGAGTGGGCCTACAGGCCGGAATTCCGAGAAATTTTCGAATATGTCCGAATTCAGCGTGCTTACTGTCAAAACGGTCGTATCGACGAGACGAGTAATCTGATCTGCATGGTTTTTATCTCCAAAAATCTGGAAATGAATTGGGATCCGTGCACAATAGGAAGGTTAGTGGTTTACGACTCAGAAGCTGAATCTGCAAACCAGGGGACTATTGATATTACCCGGGGACATTTTAGTAATTCGCATACCCCGAGAACCTTTTGGCACATTCCCCTAGGTATTCTAATTTTATTTCGGGTTGAAATGGCGTCGGGGGTATTTTCGTAATTTGAACACCCCCGGGTACAATCGGTGCGCCCACTGGTATTTTCGGTATTCTAAGTTTATTTCGGGTTGAAATGGCGTAGGGGTATTTTCGTAATTTGGACACCCCCGGGTCCAATCGGTACGCCAACTATGGTATTTTCCGTAATCTGATATATTGTTATTTGCTTTGGGCACCTGGAGACCACATGGGAAGTTTCCGGAGGAGGCGCGACTATTTTTTCGAATAATTACGAGTCGGAGTGACACCAAGGGTATTTTCGTAATTTTGCGTCCGAAAGATGCTACGACGCATGTTCATCGACAGGTTTATATCTTATGAATTGACTTATGAGGAGTATGCTTTGCCTCTGTTCATGGGCCACGTGTCGATCTAGAAGCGTCTCGGATAATCGGATACATTACGATTTATATCTGGAGTGAGATCGGGTTTTTTCGTAGAAGTTGGGTCGAATCAGGCCAGATTGGACAAGAGTGGGCTTTGAATCCACAAGTGAGTTGATGGGCCTAAATTCTCTATAAATATAGGTCTCTGGTAATTTGAAAGGGGATCGGAATCAAAATCGAAGAAAAACTCGGAGTATGAAATTCAAGAACCTCCAAGTCCTAGAATTCGCGATAATTTTACTCAATGAATCAAATCCGCGACAATTCTTGCTTCGGAGCTCAGATTCACGAATATTTTGTTCTCTGGCTCAAAATCCGCGATAATTTTACTGTCTGTCCCCAGATTCGCGATAATTTTAACATAAGGCTCGAGATTCGCGATAATTTTACCCTCCGGCTCCAGATTCGCGATAATTTTACCCTAAGGCTCGAGATTCGCGATAATTTTACCCTTCGGCTCCAGATTCGCAATAATTTTACCCTAAGGCTCGAGATTCGCGATAATTTTACCCCTCCGGCTCCAGATTCGCAATAATTTTACTCAAAGGCTCGAGATTCGCGATAATTTTACTCTCTGGATCAAAATCCGCGATAATTTTACCTTATGGCTCCAAATTCGCGATTATTTTACTCTCTAGATTAAAATCCGCGAAAATTTGCACACTGCAGGTGAAATCCGTGATAAAGTTGCATGTGAAAGCCGAAATCCGCGACAATATTTCCCATGAACAGTGATTTCTGCACTTTTGCGCCGGTTTCCAGTTTTGAGCTCATTTTTCGTCACGGTTCGTGATTACGACGCTTACGTTTATCGGAAAGAATGTATATTTTGTATTTGTGAACTTTTTATCATAGTGAAACACCCAGGTAGAGTTTTGCTCTCCCGATGACGTAAGCCCACACATTGTGGACCCAACCTCATAATTTCTCGTGTCTTAACAACCAAAAAAAAAAAAGAGAAAATTTCTGACTGATCAAAAATACACCAAAAATATTTTAAGACTAGATCACATCCTCCATCATACTAAAATGCAATGAATCTTACTCCAATCTTACGAGTCCCCTAGTCGATTGATCTCGTATCGTTAGAAAGAATTCAAAAATTTAGAATATTTTAAAAAGGAGGGGGAGTTTTTTTTTTAAAAAAAAATTGATCGAAGAGTCACATCTATACATAATACTTGCGCTAATTGGAATTATGCCTCATACTCGCCATCTCATACATTCATTTTCTTACCACCACTGTAATCCGATACGAAATATCTCATTCAAAGTATAACTTGCCAACATGTTTACTCATCTCAAATTTCTTAATATTGAGGGGAATTAATATACCGATCCTCCTATTCCGATAGGCAAATTGTTGACATCGATTCAATTTCTGATAGATAGAAAATTATAAGTGCAAGATATAATGAATTCCTTGAATAGAAATGCACGACTTCCTGATAATCCAGAAAATGTGGGAAAAGTTATGATAACAATGCATTTTACTCATTTAAATAAGTTTTCAAGTGGAATAAACTTTAGATTCTTTGTATTTGTTTCTTCACTATTACTCGTTCAACGGATAGCAATCATAATATTCTCATATCAATTCAATACTCTCGTAACAACCTCATATCCTTCCATTTTGACAAATTGTTTGTAGTCATAAGTCCCCAGTGTTTATCGGTTCATTGAATGAAATTAATTGATCACTCTCTCCTTGCTAGTGAATGAGTCTCCATATACCATCATTTGCATAAGATTCACATTCAAAAGATCTTAGTTTTCCTCTTCGAATAGAACTAATATCAGTGTATCAAGATTCAACCCTTAGTAGTTTCCTACTAACATAATTTACTGCCGATGCTATTTGTCATTGTGTTTAACCTAGTCTGCTTTCTCAAAACTTCTCTTGACAGTACAAACTATAAAACCAACGGCTCCCCAGGAAAAGGTGGTGACATAAACGATTCTTTACCCAAATACTCCATCAAAATTTAACAAGCCGATCGACATTGGACAATGTTAATTTCTATTCATCTTGTAGATATATAAGACCAAGAACATTCCTCCCCTTTCTAACAAACGCACATCTAGGAAGGCTGAACATCATTAGATATTTTCCCAGGATACTCAAACAATCATTCATATGCTGAACATGATTTCCACATTGTCGACTCTTTATCCGCATTCGTTGATGTAGACTTCCAAACATTCTTCGATCGTATCCTTAAATATGAATCCACCTAGGTTGATACGTGGTTCCCTCATTCTTCAAAACAAAAGGCATAATTAAGAAACTCAAAATCGCACCTCGAATCTATCATCATGCCAACTCTCCAACTATTATTCAACTTTGGGACAATCAATGAATTCATGATCCAATATACGTATCTTACAAGCTCGATGAGTCATGCCGGCAACAAACTTCCAACCTATTCATAAATTGTTTTTTTTTTCAGGGGAGAACTTTTGCTTCTTCTAATGAATCATTTTTAATCTTTGGTAACATCTTCATTTCAAACATGAATAACAACACTATGACAATTCTCCATTTTAAACTGCTTTAATAACCGCCTGTTTTATTTGCTTATCGTTTTTTTTTATACTTCCGAGAAGACCTCATCATTTGAATCCACTCATGTTTTCTGATAAAACATCTACAATCCAAACTGATTTCTTGGCACTAGAGCCATACATAAGGATTTGGCACATGATATTACAACAAGAAAGTGCTAACTCCGGGTTCCCTTTCATCTTTCTGATACCCAAGGGGATAGGAAGCTTCATCATCAAATGAGGCTTGGATACAATCGTCCGAACAAATATAAAGCATTCATTTAGAATATCATTATAAGGGATGATAAGAAGATCCACCACTACGAATACCACCATTTAATTTCTCGATATTTTTTATCTCCCAAAGAGATTAGGAGAAAAATAGATCCTTCGGGAGCATCAACACTGTTCTTAAATCCGACTAACATAAAATGTATTGGCTTGAGCTTAATACTTCAACTCAATAATGTCGTAGGTGAATTAAGAAGGTAGGTTCCATAAATATATATTTCAGGAAGAATACCACTCCAAACGATCATTAAAATAAATTTAAAGAAGGGGAGTTCCATAAAATTAAATTTCAGGACGAATACCATTCTGTGCAATTAAAATATATAAATTCGATGTCTCCTTCACGATATGTAACTCCAAATAAGTATTGTTGATAGATAACTCCATAAAGGAATTCAGAATGATCAACTAATCACCAATGGCAGACACGGTGATATTATGAGTAATATTAATAACCAACTGCTAGAAGTCCTCATGAATATTATTCCAGAAGAATATCATTCCGGATAATTAAGACTATTCCGAACGAATACCATTTCGGATGATTAAGAAAAACAATTAGATACCTCATTCACGATATGCTCATTGTTTTCAATAATTTGACCATTAGATTGAGTTAAATCCAATTACCTTAGTCTAATATTGTTCTTTAACTTCAAATCCTCAAACATAATTCCAAGGGTTGCGAAACTCTTCATTGGTTTTCGTTGTAACCGCCATTATGTTAAATGTATGGTACCTCATTTAAATAGACCCACATGATCCAAATAGGGAGCATTAATCGATGAAGACATGTAATATTTCTCAAACAACATGGAAACAAGGGTGAACCGACTACTTCACGAAATGCTCGAATCTCCTTGAATGATGGGTAAAAGACCCGGATAGTTCGTATAACCATTAAGGATGCCTTGATTACTGAATGAGAATGTCGACACATAAATATACTCTTCACCTGATGAGAAGACAACACTATCATCCAAGAACAAGACTCTACATCGGAATTTCATGTTGAATCTAGAGAAACTTCATGCGTTCCACCGTTATTCGGTGATAGCTAACTTGTGTACCATTTTAACCGTTTTCTAATGTTCATGTTTGTTGTGTCTCCTTTTATTACGATAGTTACTTCTTTGGTATCGACTTCTTTCTCTTCCACAATTACTTCCTTTTTTACAACAATGGTATATTTCCAAAAGGAGTGTTTTCCACTTTTCGATTTAAATGCAATAAATCTATATCGATAAATATTTCATCAAGTCATCTTAACCTTCACTAGACACTGAGTCTCGAAACTTAAACCTCTGAAGCGATAAATAAAATTTCTGAAACATATAAAAAACTCAATAAAATTTCTTGATTGAATTCCATAGAGAAAAAGAATATTCCGTGATATCAGTTTCTTCTAATTGATAACATGATAAATATGCTCATAACTGAAAACCAAAAAATTTTGCATCATAGTTTTTGATAATGATATATTGCGCTCTTTCAAATATTCTCTAATCATGAACAAACTAAATACATACAAAGGCAAGCTTCTGCATGTTCTTTCGAACTCAAAATATTTTGATAAACACCGAGGAAGTAGATAGCTAATAGATGCCCTCCCGAATGAATTCCCACTCCGAGAAGTCTTAGTAATGATTTCGGCGACATGGGGTTCTTCCGAAAGTATTGATTGAGTCCTCGGTAATACATTGCCCTCGTGTCATCTATACATCAATTTTCTAACTATTCTGATCATAAATAAGAACGTCAATTCCGACACTTGCGTGTCTCGGAGAAGACAAACAACTTTACTTCATATATCGCTTTGTAATCTTTCCTGTTTGATTTCGGCTATCCATAAGATTCTATATGGATTAAATAACTCGTTCTTAAGGTGGTGATAACCGACAGTAAAAAATTATGAAAATCATATATCACTAGTAATTTAGAATCCCAAATTCTTTTCTTATCATGATGAAGAAAAATATCATAATAAGACATAAAAATCATTCGTCAATCTGTCTGAAGATACCGGAGATAATGCCAAAACGATAAGATTTTCAGAATATAACCAGATCTTGATAAAAATATAATTGCAATACTATTATAATCAATGATATGATTGATTCCGTTAAAAAATAAAAATGTAATCTTGATACTATATCATAACAATTTACCAACTTATAACGATATTACATACGAGTCTCCTATTAAATCATTATGAAGATATCATAAAGAATACCAACACGAAGAGATTAGCCTATTATCATAAGATCTACATCATCCCAATCCATAAAATATAGAAATCTATCAACACATAAGAATACCAGAATTACGGATGCAGAAAAATCATAACCAAATACTATTACTTTGCCTTAATTCGATCAAATAATATATTATAGATATCAATCAGCACCTTTCAGAACTTTGAATAACTTGTCTTGAACAATATGCATCAATCTCAAAACAGTCCAATGGTGAAATAATCATATCCATATTAGAATTCCAAAAATAACGGATTCTGAATAATAAGAAACATTGTTTGTCCGTCGATAATTTGAACAGTGAAATAATTACAGAAACTGATCTTCACCGTTGGGAACACAGAAAGATGGGTCATAAATAATATATGCAAATTTCAGAATAATCCAACGGTGAAATAAAGCACAGTACATAGAATATTACAACTTAGAAAACTCAGACTGAAACCTTAAAAGTTCATCGTTAATTTAATAAAGAAACAACATTTTAAATCCATTCCACTGTTTATAACATTTAGAAATACGTCTAGACCAATATATATTAATTTTCGAAACATCCAACGGTCCAATTATGCAAACTGAATAGAATATCAAAACTTCACATCACAAGATGATTAGAAATATACCAACCATATATTCGGATAGTAAACCGAAATCCGAAATTACCATTCAAACTAATCTTCACCAATCAGACCTACATATATGTATGAAACCATGCTAAAAAATTTCAGAACGATCCGACGGTACAACTATGAGAATCAAATCGAAAAACTAAATTTCGTATACTTGAAAAATCAGAAACAATCATTTCTAAACCAGCGTTAATTTAGACATCCAAACGACAATCAAAATCAATCTTTACCATTCAGAATGGAGAATAATATGTTTTTAGCAGTATAACAAAATTGCAGACCGATCCAACGGTTCAATACTTAGAAACAAACTGAATACCAAAGCTGCACTGAATCAAAAAATATATTGGCGTTTTCCATCCCAAACTCTGGGTAAAAACTAAATGGAATTAAAAAAGGCCCCACATACGGCGCCAATATTATCGCTGCTAAAAATAAGCAATAACAAAATTTAGACCCCATTTTATCGGTAGGGGTCGAATGAAATTTAATAAGAGAATACGAATAGAAAGACTCGATTTTTACAGATGGAAAACATTTCTGTAAAAGAAAGGATAAAAAACCACCCGACTGTAGACTTGGAATCCAATATAAACATCAAGTTTGAAGATTTACAACAAGAAAATAAGATGTAGAAATCAAAAAGAAAAATATCATCTTTTGGTGGTCATAGTTGTATGTTTCCCGAAAGGAAAAAAGAAATGAATGACGGTCTCCTTTAGGTTTTCAATAAAACTCTCCATTAGGTCATCAATCCAAGCCCCCCTCCTTAATATTTTAACCATGTTTATGTAGATGATTTGTCCAGCTCAATTATAACTCACTAGGCTCATCAATAATGTAGTCCAATAAATAATGACCCATTAATATCTAAATTAGGCACAATGGTCCAATAAATAAGTAACCCGATCCAAATACCACGATAAGCTATAAACAATGGCAATCATTAAAATATCTCGATCTGCTTCATTTCTCGACTTGTGAATAACTATATAGAAATATATGTGTACTCGAATAATAAATTTCTCAAGGTCATATTAGATTACTTAAAACGGAAGGAAAGAGGAAAAAAATACTTACCGATAACGGATTGTCTCACCGGAAATGAACCTTGGAGTCGCAGGACAGCAGCGGATCAAGGCTCGGGGCAGCCGCAGCAAGGCAGGGTGGTCGGGAGCAAGGCACTGGCGGCCGGAGGGCGGCTGGAGCAAGGCACAGGCGACAGCAGCAGGGGAGGAAAGAAATAGAAGAAAAATCGAGTAGAGTAAACCTAAATCGATTCCGTTCACCTTTGCAAAAAGTGACCGTCCCTATGTTTAACTTTGCCGAAAGCGAGATCTTAATTGGCCCGTTAATTGCAAAAATTGATGGCTCACGTTTGGGAAACACGTTATTCAACGCTCGTGTTTCCCAAACGCGAATCACTACAAAACACATGATTCAAAATCCACCATATTTTGCACAATATCGCCAAATATAAGACGCATATTTAGTTGATAGTATCAACTTAAATTTCTTTCAACAATATCCCTTGCTACCATTCCCAAAACTTATTTCATTGTTTTCAATCGAACTTTGTTGCTTGGTTTGGTAAGAATTTTGCTGCCTAGACAGAAAAACAAACCAAATTTCTCCATTGTTGACATATTTTGTGACCACATGGTACTTTATTCCAATGTGTTTGGTCTTGTCGTAGAATACATATATTTACCATTTCAATAGTTGATCAACTACAACTGTGGACATAACCTTCAATGTTTTTTCATTGATAGCCAAAAGGTGTGTGTTCCTCCCAAACCAAATAGATATACTCGCGTTATCAGGAAAACTGCTATCGACAAAGCCTCCACTTTGATTTCATTTTCTTTATATAGAATTTTATGGGTAGTAGTTTCGTATGTATCTCAGAATACGCTTGGTTGCTTGCATATGTGTAACACTCCAGATTCTTAGACATCTTATAAAACAATATTTGAGATAGATGAGATCATTAACAATGAACATAAACATGACATTGGTGAAAAATTTGAGTCACAAAATAAAAGCAAAGCAATACTTTATTTTATGAAAAGTCCCATGTATGTTGTGTTAAGTTGCTATTGGAAGTTGAGAAAAGACCCTAAGTCAGTCCCATGTATATTTAACATTCTAAATGTCATTCTTATCCACAAAACTAACGCAAAAAATACGAACTAAGGCAGAAAATCAGCAATACCGTGCAAAACAGCAGCAGCAAAAGTCATCGGATTTTTGTGTTATAAGTTTGAGAAAATTGTGTTCTAAATTGGTTGGAAGTTGATTATAGTTCTAAGAATGGTTTTACAGCAAGTGTAGGTCAGTTCTGAAGGTTATAGATGAAGGAAATCAGGAAGAAACCGAAGGTGAGTGGAATGATGGAGAGAAACATGTAGATTAGATTTCATATGAATTCATGTTAATGCTCTATATTACAAATTTTGCTGTTAATATTAGGAGTGTCGTATGACTATGATTTGTACATGTATGCAAACCTATGTGTGTCTAGTTTTAGATGAATTTTATGTTTGAAGAAAACAGAAAGTAGAACATCAAACTATTTTACGATTTATAGAAACAATACAGTTTTATTCCGACATACAGAGCAGTATGTTATATGTCTTCTTTCTCATGTCTAAAGAGCTCTAACGAAAATGATACTTTCATCAATTTTTAGAAAATTTAATTATCTTTCAAATGAGTATTTTTATGTGATTTTTGGATGTCATTTGAGCTCTAACAAATGTATGTTATTTTAGTGTCGACAGATTGTTGTGCAATTTTTCAGTTTTCAGCATGTGTATATATTTATGTGATATCATGTGAAAATTCGAGAGGTTGTGGCCAACACTTACAACATGGTAGGAGCATGGTTTCAATCACATTATGATCTAGATCACCAGTTTCAATTATATGATCACATCAGATAAGATTATGTTAAGGAGTGAAGTATGACTGAAATTCAGAAATGTCGATGGATTGCTCGCGCATTCTGTCCGTTTCTAATACTAGACGACTCATAACTTATATTCCTTGATTCTTGGTGATGCGTAAGAGAGGGATTAAGGTAGGGGTCATGACTGTTATAATGGTAAATTTAATATGATAAGAACAATAATCTATAAATTATATTCTTATATATATGTGTTAAATTTCACGTTTATGCTATGGGTAAATGCATATTCTATCCCATTTTTTCACCCATATTCTATTTTACGTTACTTCGCAACTACAAGTTGCAAAAATTGTTTTCTCATCTAAAATAGCGAAAACTGTGACAAATGTCAAATTTCTTAACTACAGTTGCGAAATATGACACATTAAATAAGTGTTACTTTTCATAACTTGTAGTTGAAAAATTTCATAGCCTATCAGTGTTGTGTTAAAATTTAGTAGTAATTTATTTGAATTCTCAAAGATATTTATTTGTCACTTTAATGTTTATAAAATTATAATTCAATTATTATCAAATTATTGAATAATGATTATTATTTAATATTAATTTTGAAAAACTAATATTAAATATTATACATTTACAAAAACCACCTATATTCATTTCAAATTTTAAAATCTAACTATTAATGAATTCAATTTGGAAACTAATTAATATTAATTAGTTTCATAAATAGTAGTCAATTTTCTAAAATTAATTAAGAATCACTTAAAATACTTTGCAATTTAATATTTACTATTATATATTTCGAAATTTTATATTGGATAATATTTTTCTTACAAATGATATGAAATATTCTTAATTTTTAAAAATTTTATATGAAATATTATTTATTTCAATTTGAAACATGTATCATTTAATTTTAATGTAATAGTAATTTAGTAATAAATTTAAATGTTTAAGCTAATCTATTTTAAACGGACACTGCTATGGCACCACGGGGATTCGATTCGACTACTCAAATTTGTTAAAGAGTCCGACTCGCTAATATTATCAATTATTTTTTAATTAAAATATAAATTTTAAAAAACGGGTTTGTTTAACATAGTTTATAATTAACAATAAATAAAGTTATGATTCATCTAATTATATTATACAAAATAATAAATTAAGACCACAAATATAGATGATAATTAATGTTTAAAACCTGTAAAATGATGAAATAATTCGTATAAACTATATTATATCCAAATGATACCGATATCAGTGTTTTAAATTTCCGGTATACCGGAAATTTCGAGCGTACTGGTTCGTCGGTATTTTGCCAAATACCGGTCGGTACGGGTATTTCCGGGTCGGGTTTTGGCGGGTTGGGTCGGATTTTATATTAAAAAAGATAAAATATGAATATTTTATAATTAAATTTATTTTAATATTCCCGGTACGGATCTGGTACATATCCGGTATACCGATCCAATGAGCTTGTCCGGTATACCGACTTGTACCGGTATTTAAAACATTGACCGATATGCCACTAATTTTTTAAACAAGAAAATGGTAACTTTGGTCCCCAAAGTTTGTGTAATTTGGAAAATTTAGTCTCTGAGTTCTAAAAGGCAAATTTAATCCCTTAAATATGATTAATTTGACAAATTGAATCTCAAAAGTTTAAAAATTTGGCAAATTGAATCACTAAAGTTTAACATTTAAGCAATATCATTCCCAAAACTTTAAAGTTGGCAATACCGGTCCCCAAAGTTTACATATAGTAACAAGGTTGGTCCCCAATGTTTTGGAATTTGGGCAAAATCGATCGACACTTAACTCTAACAGTGTTAATGTTATGGCTAAGTGGTGTCGAACTTATCCGAAATGCAAATTTTGGTAGATTGTTTCTTCATTCCTCGACTTCATTCCCTAGCAACGGAACTTTGAGTTTCGTTCTTAAACTCAAAGGCATAATGTTTCTTCATTCCCAGGTGGCGCAAAGTAGTAGTTTTTGTGTTTTCAAACGCTAAATTTGGGCATATTATTTGTTGCTCCTCAAGAGGCGTAAAGTTTCAGTGTTGTTGTGTTCTAAAACGCGAAATTTGGGCAAATTGTTTGTTCATTCCCAAGCGGCGCAAATTGTTAGTATTGTTGTGTTTTCGTTCGCGTGATGCTTGCATAGTTAAGTTATTATCGGAGTTTTGGGTTATTCTGTTCATTTTATTTAGGGTATAGAGCATTGTTTTGGTATAAGTGTTGTTTTCGCTGCATTTGTGTTTGAAGCTTAGGTTACGAAGCTGCGGTATTGGTTGTGAATCTTTGGTTTGCCTTGATGTTTATGAAGTGGAGCGTTGTTGGGTATAGGGTAATGTTGTTGTTTATTGCGTTGTTGTGTTTGAAACTTACGTTATGAAACTGCGGTATGAGTTATGTATTGTGTTTTTGAAGCATTGCGTCGAAGTTTTTCAATTTGAGGTATATTTCATTACATTTTCGATGTATTTGGAAATTATTGTGGTTGCTGATGTATGTTATTGTAATGTTACGTTGTTGTTTTTGAAGCTTGGTTTATAAAGTTGCGATATGGAGTTTGAATTATGGCTGTTGTTGTGTTAGTTGTAGTATGTAAATTTTGTGCTCTCATTGCTTTCTTTTTTGGGCTCTACCTTGCTACTTTGGAAGCATTGTGTTGTTGTATCATTGTATTTCGTTATTCAAACATTGATTTGTGTAAGTGTTTGTAGCATGGGCAAATTTGATTGGATTTTGGCATTGGAGATTGAAAGGTAATTTGGTTATGTATGGTATTGGATGTTGTAGTTGGTTTTAGACCATCATTAAATTGTTGTAGGTTATTCCATTTCTTTTGTCGAAACAATGTCTAGCGGTTCTTCGAATACGACACACGCTAGCTTCTGTTTTGATTTCATTTTTACACATATTAGTTGTATTCTTTATGTGTGATATTTTTGTTCGACAAAACGTATCCTTTTGCAGCCTGCCACATAGGAATGCATCGCATACGCCTACTGTAAAAAAGGAGCCACAAGTAAGTTGTGTCATTATCCTTGGTGATATGGTTACCTACTTCACGCCAAAGTTTTTTTTCAGGAGAAACCGGTTGTTAACGAAAATAAAGCAACTCATATTCTCATTCAAGTACCCTCAAAGGGTAGTGTGCCTTTATCTGTCGACCTTTCAAATCTAAATATGAACGGTCCAATAGATTTTTGTAACACCGATAAGATTGACATGAGTGTGAAAGGGACCAATTACAACATGCGGTGTCCCTAGGATCTTGGGGCAATTAAGTGACGATGTTATGCAAAACACTAGTATGTAAGCATTTCAAAGTTTTTTTTGGCTTATTCAACATGGTTGTTGAATCGGGCTTTCGCTTTGAGCATTGTTATATTTAAATGTGTTAGGTTTATGGTGAAACAAATTACCCGTCGCGGACAAAAAGGGTTTTATTATTTTGTTGATGCAATTGTGTTCGATGCGTATGTTAGAGGAACAAAACAATTACATTGGGCATGTATTGTTGATTGGAATGTTTTGTGCGGTACAGAATACGTGTTATTGTCAATTGTCACATGGTATGCTTGTTCAAAATTTGTGCATGTTACTCGCTTAACATATTTAATGCATTCACATGATGATCGTATAACATTACATGGGTCATTGGCCTTTGTTGGTTTTCTGTTGTTTCGGAGACTGAGCAAAACAAACAATTTTTATATTGGATTCGATGGGTACAATGCGTCAGTCGTCCATTGAGCCGGAGGTGTACATGTATTATTAGTTTCTGGTTCCATCCATTATTCACATATATTTGCTAATCATGATGAACATGTTTGTAAAAGATGTTTATGAGATTAAAAACGGGGTGGATGTCGACTCCATCGTTCGGAAAATACCCATTCAATGGTCGGATGTCCTTGCGCAAACATGGGCATCATGAATGTAGAAAATATGTTTTGTATTACGCATTACGATTTTTACAACAAGCACCTAATGTGTACGTGTAACGACCCTAATTTAGGCCTAGCTGATTTGGTAAAAACATACTAAATAAAACTAAACGTTCGAGAGTAAATTAAAACATAATTCAAAAGCATTAAAGTCTAACGACATAATTTAAAGTATTCTCAAAAGACCGTACTCTATCACCGGACAACCGACGCCTTCCTTCCCATGCCCTTCTCATACCTCGTCCGAGTCACCTACAAAATCTCTAAAGCGGTCACAATCTATTAAAGGAAAATTCACGCATACTATATTTGTCCTTCCATTTCTTAAATAAAACGTACACACACACACGTAAGTCGTTCCTTTTAATCGTATACTTATTTTCTTCTTATAATTCCTTTACTTTATCACTCTTTTCCCCATCCCCTTCCCCTCATCCCTTTAACTTTACTGTTGCCGAGTGTAACATGCTCGGTACATGTCCCGACCAAGCCAACCGTTAGCTGTTGGTTGACTCGACGGGCCGTATGCTTCCCTTCCCCAGGGGAGTACTTAGGCGCTACCCCTTTTCTCACTCGGATCAGTTCTACCCTTTCGTACGTATCTTTCCATTCTGGAACTTATCGTTCCCTTCATCAGGCATGCCCTTCCTTTGGCGAATCGTGTACTAAGCACGATGCCGGGTTTGGTCGGACGGTCCATCCTCCCTCACCCCGAGTCTTATTAACATTCGCTTCAATCATTCGTGTCTTTTACTTTCTTTCTTACTAGCCCTTCTCGTTTCCCTACATCAGAACCTTCCTTTACTATATTGTGTTTACTCCGCTTACCTGTTGCTTTCACTTGTTACAATCCCTTCGTGCTTTTCTGCATTTCGTAACATATCTTAGTATTTCATTTTCGATGTTATTATCTAATTATGAATTATGTGGTTACCGTAGACCCTACGTATCATTTCCCTTTGCCGATCCGACGTTGAATTGCGACGAAAACACCCTAGTTTGATGTTTTCGCGATAAACTACTCTCCTTCCTCAAAATCCGCGACAAAGTTGCTGCCTGGGGAAAAATCCCCGATAATTTGCTGCCTGGGGAAAAAATCCGCTATAATTTGCTACATTGGAAGAAATCCGCGACAATTTTGCTGCCTGGGAAAAATCTGCGATAATTTGGCTGCTTGGGGAAAAATCCGGGATAATTTGCTGCCTTGGGAGAAATCCGCGACAGTTTTGCTGCCTGGGGGAAAATCCGCGATAATTGTGCTGCTTGGGAAAAATCTGCGATAATTTGCTGCATTGGGAGAAATTCGCGACAATTTTGTTCACTCCAGAAAATCCGCAATAATTTTATGCTTTCGCGACAATTTCGTGTTTTATGGCTTTTCCGGGGTGTTTTCGTGTATAAGTGACTAATGACTTGGTTTTGGGCTTTTCCACCCCTATTTATATACATTTTAACTTTCCTAACTTACATTTTGACTCCTCATTTATCTTTTGCTTTATTTTTCTATCTTTTCGTTTCCTTTTCGTTCTTTCATTCCCGTATTCCTCGTTATTCATCTTCTAGACTTTACCACTATTCCCTCCTATTTTTCTAACATACCTTTTTCCTGGCTATTACAGTACGAGACGAAAGGATATCCATTATTTGTAAGAGTTTTCATTAATTCGTATATTGCCACTACAATTACACTAATGACATTGTTTGTGCAGATGACTCCTAATTGGTTTACAGTTTCGGAGATAACAACTTTTCCAAAAACGTACATCTCTACTTCGGATAATGCAACACTTAAAAGAAAATATCCCACCAAAAGGAAACTATGAACGCGTACTACTTCAATCATTCGCACTTCAAACAATATTTTATGAACATGTTCGGATATTTTGAACTACTGACATTCGACATATTTTTGTAATTTTTTTGGTGAAAAATTACATATTACATACAACTCACGATCACAAACAATTGCATTGAAGTATCGACAAATAAATTTCATCAATCATTAATAAACTTCAATGTATGACATTCAAAAAAATCGTACAAATTTGAAGTTTCAAAAATCAATGACATCAAAACTTCAATAATAACACAATTTTGTCGCATTAACAATTTATTTGTGTCAAACACATTACTCACAGACTTCCCAAAAATACAATGAGTCCTCGGAATTCGTCTTAAAAAATTCCGACTGAAATTTACATCAAAACATCAACAAACAAATCTCATCAAACATTGATAAACTTCATGTGTTTCCATTGGGAATACAAATCCGTCTAGTTGTAATATGTTTAGTCGAAATTTGAAAAACGAATAAATGAGCAACAATTTTAGAATTTATAAACACTAAGATTCTTCAGGAAAATAAAATTTTTACATATCCGTCTTAAAAACATTATATTCTTTCGTTGGAGATTAAAATTTTCAAATTATATAAACTTTAAGGACCAAAATTAGTCATCCAAAAGTTTGAGAACTAAAATTGTCAAGTTTTACAAATTTTGGGGACCATTAACGGTGTTAGGGACCAAATTTGCCAAAAACCCGAAACTCTGAGGACCAAATTTGCGTAATTTTCATCCGGGGACCTTATTTGCAACAAATTATAACTTCGGGGACCAATTATACCACACACAGATAACTTTGAGTACTGGTAATGACAAACCAATAATAGTTTGGGGGCTGGTATTGCGTACATTAAACTTTGAAGACTAGTTTTACCAAAATTAGAAAGTTTGGGGACCAAACTTGCCAAAAAATCCAAAATTTGGGGACCAAAAATGTCTTTCGCCCTTTTTAAACATTAACAAAATTATATTAATATATATAAATAATAATAAATTTAAATCATTACTATTTTAAAAAAATAATAATACATTTAATTATAAAAAACTTACTCATGTCCGAGGTAAGTCGGTGTCGGAGAAGAGTCCGACTCAGATTCGGAGTCCCGGGAGAAGAGTCTGTTTAACATATTAGCTAATATTAAATATTAAAACATTCCAAATTTCAAAATTTTAATAATAATTACTTTTCCTTGTCCAAAATATATCTTAATTACTTCTTAGAAATCATGAAATACCAAAAAATTAACTCACCACATCGCAATTTATATTAACTCTGGCTTCCCAAAAAATTAACAATACTTTATCATAATTTGTCATGTGCATCCACCCGTCCAAGGTATTGGGACTCGAGGTTCACATCACTAACCCCTCGGGCTTTATCACAATCACAGGGGTAATATAAGAACGGCCAAACGATGGAAAACAAACTTAACCTCTAAACAAGTATAATTGTAAAAGGGACCTTACCTGAATCATATGTGACAAGCGTCCGTGGGACGGATATGATACTTTCTCGGGTTCTTCCCTCCAAAAAAGTCGGAAATCTTCCAGGAAGCCATTGGTTTCTTTTGGCCCAAGGCTTGAGAGGTCTTTCTCACGCTCTCCACCATGTCTTGGATAAATTCCCGACCCGAAGCTAATTTTTTTATCGGGGTCTGTTCTACTATTTTTATCCCTTTCTTGAGGGTCTGGGCTGAGATTTCCCCTACCTTCTTCAGCCTCCTTAGCTGCTTCGGGGTCTCTTCTTCAGCTACCCATCTTGCCCTTATCTTAGGGCACTGGGGCCTAGAAACGTTCTCCCCCAAGTTTGGGTTGAGGATAACCTCCTCCACCCTGATAGTTCCCTACAACAACAAGTTTATAATGTTAAGACTGATAGGAGAGCTACTCCCGATATGGTACAGGGTTGACAGGTTTATAGATCGGAATTTGGTCGTTACCGCCTCTTCGACCTCCGGTATCGTACGTGGAGCGAGCCATTGCTGCTTGTTGGCTCCACCACAGAGTACATGCATTCGGGGTAGAGTGATGAGTCCGATGAGGTGGGATGTGTTGAATTCGAAGCTCCCGTTCGGTTTCTTATTGCCTTGGCTGCAACCTCCATTTCTTGAAGTCTTGAGCCTGACATTGTCTTTCTGGAACCTACAAGGAAAATTGATGCTGATCAAAATATCTAAATTGTGATAAAATAATGTCAAATTCCCAATCCTTCCGATGAGAAGGAACTTGAGAATATCCCATTTGGGGTTGGAGCACCGGTCCTACCCACTATGTCTATTTCTACTAGCCTATTTTCCATTAAGAGGTCTATACTCTTAAGGCGTTTTTCCGAAGGAGGGAACATAGCCAAGGTGTCTGTGGTGTTCTGTTGTGATGGATGGAATCGGGTCCGATTAAGCTTACCAATATGCTTAGACTAGGTTGTAGGTCTCACCCCCAACATGTCCTCATTTGTGACCCCTATCCAGACATAACAAGATTCCCATTCGTGAAGGGAATTTTTTTGTCTACAAGGGCACACTCAACCGTTCGTGTAGATACATAATATAACCTTCCGGTCCCTAATAACCTTCTCCCCATTCGGGAGCCTATTAGATACAAATTAAAAAATGATTCTAGTGTCGGTTTTATACCTTGTTTACAATAATAGAAGATGAATGCTACAATATATACATAGCTCAATGGTAACAGTGCATAAGTCTGGCAATAGATTTCCCAAGAATGACTACTACAAAGAGATGTAGCGGAAATCACATGCCGCTCTTTAGGGTTGCTTAAATGACCGGAATCTAATAAGGAGGAGTTATCATCTCACTAGGAAGAATACATGGAACATCTTCCTTCCCCCTCATTATTAGATAATGAGCAGGGATAGAGAATTTGACACGAAGTTCTTCGGTGTCAATCTCAGACATAATGAGATACCTAGCTTTGCGAGGAGCTAGGTATCTGACAAAGAGGATTTCTCTATTGATTGTTACCTTGAAAGTTTCAGACGAAGAAGATTGACGCTTGTGAAACAACAAAGAACACGTTAGAGATTTCTCTATTGATTTCTTGTGAATGGCAACTAGGGAGAAATAGTACGTGAACCCTAGCTCATATACATTATCGTTAGCTAATGGAATGGTTGATATGTGGCCTGACGCAGGCGGATGCGGTCTGACAATACTCATTACGCCTGTTTGTTGGCAGAATGCGAAGGGACGCATACTTATTTTAAATCTTTTAAAATCCCGATATAGACACTGTTCACAATTTTGAAATTCAAATTTATCTTTATCTTATATAAACCAATGAGGGATTAATTCTAATTGTCTTATTGGTCCCAGGGACGCTTGTCACGGATGATTCAGGTACGGTCCTTTTTACACCCATACTTGGGTAAGAGGTTCATTATGTATTCCATTGTTTTGTTGGTCTTATATCACCCATGTGATTGTGAAAAAGCCTGAGAGCCTAGTGATGTCAACCTCGGGGTTCGATACCTTGAACAGATGGAAGCCCATGACAAATTAGGCTGATTCACGTGACAGGAAACGAACCTATGCCGACCAGGTCTATATCTTAGTAGTGATCCATTCCTCAAGAAGCACAGACGAGGCACAATAGGTCGTGTGCGCTCAAAGAGTCAGAAGTAACGCTTGGATCGGTCCCCTGAGAGTGATCGGGGGAAGGGCCGATCATCTCACCGAAACGGATACAAACGGAAAGAAACAAAATGGATGGGCAGCCGTTAAGGTAGTAGTTAAGGCAACATTTAAGTTGTTAGTGGCGGTTTCCATGGTCGTTTCCTATCTCCCTCTATATATAGGAGATAGATTAAGATGCTAAACACCTTCTTTTGGGAGCTAACCAGCCCATTTTTAGTTGTATTGCATTTGTTCATGTTCGTGTTGTCTTTCCTTCAATATTTCCATAATCGCGAGGTGTTGTAAATGGTTCTCTTGGTTAGTGGATTGATTGGTTTTTTCCCAATTTTTAAGGGTTTTCCACGTTAAAATTGTCTTTGTTTCTTTGATTATTGTTCAATTAAATTGCCCCCAAAAGCAATAAAAATCTAAGAACAGATCTCCAATAATCTCGGATATGTGACTGTTGGTACACCGGTTTTCATAACCACAACAAAGGTAGTGAATACGAACAATAGAATAGATGTAATCAATATCGAATAAAGATAAGGAGTGTCCTAGTTTATTTTGTAAGAACTTTTGTTCGGTTTTATGTTGTATATAGACAAATGAATTAGTATATGATTATGTAAATTAGCTTATGCAGTGTATGAAACAATCAACAATATTATAGACAAATGTTATGTAGAGCCTTGTGTCTAATTTTTAGGACATGACATCATGCCTTCGTATTATGTAAATTAGGTGTAATAAATTAAGATAAAAAGTCTTATTAGATGTAGATAGGCTTGATGTATGACTATTCTTTGAATCTGGCATGAATCTTTAAAGACAGTTAACATCATATAGAGTTTTTGATCAAGTATTTTTGACGAACAAGAAACATCCAATTACCGATCTGTAGAGTGTATCATCGGCTTTGTTGCCATCATCAATGTTGTTTCCTAGAATGAGTGTCACTATTGGATCAACATCATTAGATAGTGCTTTTCTTGAGTAATTAGTATTCATTACAGATAGTTCATGATATCAAGGCCAAAAAATTGCATATTGAGTGCTTGAATAACATTATTGGGTTCCTTATTCTCCAAGACTACATTTGCATCTTCATATGTATATATATATATCGGCAAGCGAGTTCTTAAAAGAAGAGTTCTCCGATATTGAGACATTTTTATTTTCTCGCATATATGACATATTGG
Source organism: Utricularia reniformis (assembly GCA_009725065.1). Classification (NCBI taxonomy): domain Eukaryota; kingdom Viridiplantae; phylum Streptophyta; class Magnoliopsida; order Lamiales; family Lentibulariaceae; genus Utricularia; species Utricularia reniformis. The sequence goes on along the minus strand of RWGZ01001180.1, from coordinate 98,532 downwards.
TAGATTATTTGATTTCAATAAGAATAACTCTCTTACCATGTGTGTGTTGCATCATTTTGTTCATTGTGATTCTTTTAATGTGGTCAACCCCTTTATGCCACTATCTTTTTTATCCAATGTCAATTCGAGACGAAAACTCCCTTGGTTGCGTTTCCACGGTGAATTTAGCTTGGGTTTTAGGGTTTTTGCGTGGAATTTGGGGTTTATAAATCTGCAACTAATCTGAGTCTTAGGTTTCCGTGGCTAAATTGGGGTTTAGAAATCCACGGTGAATTGCTTTGGGGTTTAGGTTTCCTCGGGGAATTCGGGGTTTGCAAATCCAAGGGGAATTTTGTGGTTTAGATGTTTATGCAAGGAATTTGATGCCATGAAATCCGTGGTGAATTTGGGGTTTAGGGTATTTCCAGAGCTTTTCCATACTTAAGTGGCAAATGAGATGATTTGGGTCATGTTTACTCCTTTTTATAAACATTTTAATTTAACCTAATTACGTTTTGACCTCTCGTTTATCATTTGCTTCGTTTTTTCCTTCATTTGATTTTGGTCATTTCACCCATATTTGTTTTCTATCCGCCTAAGATACCTTTTTCTGGGGTCATCACACGACTCCTACTTGGGAGTTAAACCACACGAGTTTCAATAAGAAAGCATATGAAACAAGACACAAAACTCTGCAAATGAGTGAAATCCCCCAAAATAATAAAACCACATGAATTGGGACACAAAACCACGCGGCCCAAGATTTAGCTTGAAAATCAAAAACCGAGAAAACAACGTGACCGATAAACCTCGATTGTGAACTCACTATCACGAGAAGAATATAATACAATATGTTACTCATTTGATTGATTGATATAGTTGTATTCATGAGACTCAATATTCATAGTCTATGATAGGATATAATCTATGAAATATTGTACCAAATATTCTAAAATATTCTATTTCCATATATTTGACATCATCTTCTATATATCTAGTTAAAAATATATATTTCCATATATATAATCTACAGAATACATCTTCATATCTTCTTCTATATATACAATCAACAAAATATACTACTATCTTCTTCCATATATATGTAACCAACAAGGTATATCTCAATATATTCTTCCATATATGCAACCAACATAATATTTTCAATATCTTATTCCATATATTTTATGGGTCAACTAAGGAAAGATATTTCCTTTAGATAATCTTGAATCTCAATCCGACCACTATCAAATAGACTCATCACAATCGGCCAATCGGTATCCTTGATTGATCTACGAGACTGATCAAACTGATCAGCATCACATCTCCATGTTAGGTTTACCTGTCGATAATACCGCCATCGAGTCCTTCGACTATCACCTGACCTCCATTCCTAACACCTATACCCTTATCGAGTACCCTTGTCTTCACTAGCCGGCTTTTCCTTCCACTCGATTCACGGCCTTGCCTCACCACTATTCTTTCTCTTGGATTTTTACTCATCTCGCCCAAGTAATCCTCTGTCAATCCTCACCACAATTGTCACTAGACTAGCGAAATCAAGATCATCTCTCCCATGCATCGCCGGCCTCACTCTCGTTTAGCCCTTTAGTTAACCTTGCATCTTATCTATCACACTAAGCATTACATATTGGGCATTTAGCACCTCTAAACCCGACTTAGCCAAATCTAGTATGCTTCATATCGTAAATAACTTAATAGAAAACACAGTGCTGAAATCATAAATAAACTAGTTCGATGTTCGACAACATTCAAATGAAATATGTTCAAAACAACAAGACTCTGTCCCCCAGACAACAGACGACCTCATCCCATGCCCGTCTCATATCCTAGCTTAGTCACTTACAAAATCCATAAACGGTCACAATTAATTTAATGAAACTTCCCATTTATTCATTTAGCATTCAAATCAATCTAGTACTTAAAACATAATAGTTATCCTAGTCCCATCTTCTTTGTGTTATTGTCCCCTCTTCATTTCCCTTCTTTCTTTCCAGTTACGCTCATTCTGACTATAATCAAGTTTAACGTGTTAAGTACCATGTCCCAATCCAGCCATTAGCATTTGAATAGATGGACGAGTCTTATGCTTCCCATCCCCGAATGAGTACTTAAGTGCTACTAATTTTCCACTCTGTTCCGTTCGCCCATTCCGAACTTACCTTTCCGTTCATAGAACATGACGTTCCTTTCAGAGGCATGCCCTTCCTTGGTCGATAGTGTTCATGGCACGATGACGGGTTGGTAGAACGGTTTGTCCAACCTCGCCTCGAGTCTGAGCGATTTCATTCGTTTTACATTTATTCCATATTCTCATGCCCTTTCCTTTTTCCTATAACAAAACCTTCCATTAATATAGCGTGTTTACTTCGCTTACTTCATTACTTCTCGTGTCTCTATTTCCGTTGGATTCCTCCATTCATATGACATCTTAGTATTCAATTACCACTTCAGTTCTTATTATCTGGTTATATAGACCTTGTTTTTCTTTCCTACTCCAAGATCCTTTGAGGACTTGTGACGGGATTACCATTCTTCACAATTTCCGCAAGAAATTACGGTCATTTGTCATTTTTGTGGTGAATTTGCTTTGGGGTTGACTTCCGCGGTGAATTTTGGGGTTTAGGGTTTTTACGTGAATGATCATGAATTCGCAGTAAATTTTGGTTTAGGTTTTTCTATGGTAAATTTGTGAAGTACACACATCCGCATTGGATTTTCCTGCCCACAATTTCCGCAGTGAATTGGGGTTTAGGTTTTCGCAACGAATTTCAATTCGCCGCAGATTTAGTAACATTGGCTTTTTTTCTATGCTTTTCCATACCTAAGTGTCAAGTAACTTCATTTGGGCCATTTTCACCTCTATTTATAAGCATTCCAACTTATCTTAATTGTATTTTGATCTCTCTTTCCTTATTTGCGGTTTAACTTCTTTCCTCAATTTCGCCCCATCTCTTAGTTATTCCTTCGTCTAGTCACTATATGTATTAACTTCATATTAGCCTAATGTACGTTTTTCCAAGGTCATCACAGTGCGTAATGGCCCAACTCAGTGAAGTGATGCATGTATTCCATTACCTTCTTTGTTCCTTGCACAATCCTTTCGAACTCATTCTTTTTCTCATTCTTCGACCCCTTTGAATTTAGTAATCCAATAACACATTATTAAATATTTTCCACGGTAGGGTTCCTTCCTAGTTCAGTGATGTTAACACGCTTCCTCACCATTGGGCAACTCAGCCATCAAGCCACAATGGTGCAAGCCCTAACTACAACCCTTCTCTCGCTTCAACCAACTAAACTTCTCCACCAATAGGATCATCCATACTTCAGCATTCTCGGCAATCCCACCGTAGAAACTACGAAATTTGACCTTATTAAGGGTACCACATTGAGGCCTTTAGAAACTAGTTCAACATTCTGTTAAACAGGTTGGGCCACCATGTTGTTTGGTTTTCCCGCCATCTGATTCTTCATCATCTTAGTGATAATAGTGTTAGCAATTGCTTGGAAGATATCTCCTAGGCTATCTTAGTTTAGACGGATCGGTGTTGTGGAGTTGTTGAATTGATGGTGGGGTCTTGTACCCTTGATTTTGCTAGTGTTTCACTCAAATTATTGAGGGGATCTTGGACGCACATTCTGGGTGCCATTGCCTACAATGTTATAGTGGGAGTTTTGCGCAAACTACCACCGATTCTGAACAGTGTCGGAAATTTACCACCATTCGCGTTAGCCAATCGCGAATTGCATTTTTTACGTAATTCGCGATTGACTAACGCGAGTCGCGTTAGCTAAAATAAAATTTAAAAAAAAATATTTTTTTTGTNTCTTAGTGATAATAGTGTTAGCAATTGCTTGGAAGATATCTCCTAGGCTATCTTAGTTTAGACGGATCGGTGTTGTGGAGTTGTTGAATTGATGGTGGGGTCTTGTACCCTTGATTTTGCTAGTGTTTCACTCAAATTATTGAGGGGATCTTGGACGCACATTCTGGGTGCCATTGCCTACAATGTTATAGTGACTCCCATATTGTAGTCAAGCTCTACTACTTATTCTACCCATGACTCTCCCGTATGGTCGGTTGTCCCAGTGAAAGCATTTTAACCACGAGCACAGTACCGTAGAACTTACACCCTAAGATCTGGATGCTCAAATTCAAGTTTAGCATTGGAGCTAGGTCTAATACCATTTATGTCAAGCCCTGTAACCGGGCCTAGCAAAATAAGGGTTGTGGTAGCACCGCACCACTTTACTCATACAAGCTAACTAAACTCATGTTTCACGATAATATAACATTCACATAACGAAAAAACTTAATCAACAGACAGAAGATANGAAGTTGTTTGGTCGAATGCCCGTGCGGGAGTAACCGGAAAACGTTTGTCGGGAGGAAGTCGCGTTTGAGGCTTACGAATCGCGATTCGGAGAAGAGAATTAGGTTTTGCGCGCAGGAGAAAAGAAAGAAAGAAAGAAAGGAGCAGACTAATAAGGTTCAATTCGCGTTAGCCTAACGCGACCTTCTTTCTGCTCGCGTTAGGCTAACGTGAATCTCGTTAGGCTATCACGAGTAAGAAATAAGGGCTGAGGCAGTTTCGCAAGCCTCAATTCGCGATAGCCTAAATCGACCTCCTTTTGGCGGTCGATTTAGGCTATCGCGATTACAAAAAAAATATTTTTTTTAAAAAATTTATTTTGGCTAACGCGACTCGCGTTAGTCAATCGCGAATTACGTAAAAAATGCAATTCGCGATTGGCTAACGCGAATGATGGTAAATTTCCGGCACTGTTCAGGATCGGTGGTATTTTGCGCAAAACTCATGTTATAGTGACTCCCATATTGTAGTCAAGCTCTACTACTTACTCTACCCATGACTCTCCCGTATGGTCGGTTGTCCCAGTGAAAGCATTTTAACCACGAGCACAGTACCATAGAACTTACACCCTAAGATCTGGATGCTCAAATTCAAGTTTAGCATTGGAGCTAGGTCTAATACCATTTATGTCAAGCCCTGTAACTGGGCCTAGCAAAATAAGGGTTGTGGTAGCACCGCACCACTTTACTCATACAAGCCAACTAAACTCATGTTTCACGATAATATAACATTCACATAACGAAAAAACTTAATCAACAGACAGAAGATAACCAAAACAACGTCACTTGGAGACCCTGCACGTTCAGTAGTTAAAACGAAAGAATGACAACAAGACATAAAATGATTCCAAAAAGGGTCAACAACGCTAGACTATAGGACAAGCGAACGACCACCTCCCCTCTTGGCTTCGGGTTCTTCCTAACTTAAAAAACCTGTAAAGCCATCATGATATAATAATATAAATTTCATTTATTACATTTAAAGTAACGTAAATAAATCGTTAAATCATTCTTAATTCTTATTCTCTTCAATTTTCAGTTTATTCTCTTTCTTGCTCGTCTCTATTTTACTTGCCCTGTGACATATCTCTCCGAAGACCTCATTTTAGCTTTCGATTATGTATCGACATGCCAATAGTGGTTCTCAGACATGGGGCATGAATTGAGCGCTACCTCGTAGGACCAAAGTCAGTTCGACCTTTCTTATCATAACATTACTTACATAACTCTTGGGGCATGTTTTTCCCTACCTTGTGACTCATGTTTACTAGCACGTTGCCGAATCAGTGTATCCAACTTCCCCAAGTCTTAACTTAGGCACATAAAACATCGGGGGAACATGTATCCTGATATAGCTCTTCATTTTGTAAATGGTGAACCTTTGTTGTCGTAATACTCCCTCAGTTCCTTACATATAATATAGTTATTAGATTGTTCCTCATATAACTTAACTATGTTATTCCATTATTCGGTTACCATAGAGCATGTGCTAAGTATGGTATTTTGATACCTTGTTCATATCCTGTTTCGCACCCTCTTTGCGTGGTTATGCTCCAAACCCCACAATTTTTCACTTTTCTGTCCGTACCCAAGACGTTTCACACCAAACAACTGGATTACTACTACTTTACTTCAACTATCGAGGTTTACTCCCAACTAATGATGTTTTGCAACAAAATTTCATGTTGTTTTGCAACCATACTCGTGATTTTTGCCCCCAAGCAAGCGAGGTTTTGCTCCCAAAGTTGAGAGGTTTTGCATTGAATCGCGGGTAACCTTCTATTATTTTAAAGTTCATAGCGCTTATTACGTTTGTCTATTGTCGTAAGACTCCCTCCATTCCCTACATATAGTACAGTTATAACCGGTCCTCATCAAAATTCACTATGTTATGGTATAGCCTGTGCAAGTCCTGTGTTTTGATACCCCTGTCTTATCCCGTTTCTCACCCTCTTTACGTGGTTATGCACCAAACCATGTGATATCTCACTTTCTTGTCTGTACTCACGACGTTTCACAACAAACCAAGGAACTACTACTAGTTTACTATAAACTCGCGAGGTTTGCCCTTAACCCACAATGCAACTGTAACTCACATTGTTTTTGCAACCAAACTCATGAATTTTTCCCGTCGTTGGTATTCGCCCCCACTGTGGCGATGTTTTGCCTTGAAACTCGCAGGGGTAAGTTCACTAACCCAGGCTTTGCTCGTTTCGGCATGATTTCATGACTTAGGTGTGAAAATCTCTAATTTCACCATCCTAACCTTTATTTATAGTGAAACTTATGTGCATTTGAAATTTAGTCCCTCTGCCTATGTCTCCTTTCATTTCTATCCATAATTCAACATTGTTAGCCCTTTATGTCTCGACTCGACACCTCTCATTACCTCTGGTCCTCTCATAAATGATAATAAGATTAATGACTATAAGTGATTCTTTATAACTTTAGGAACAATTTCGCAAACTAACTAAAGGTGGTGCAACTAACCCCCTACAACGGTTATTTTTAATTGTTAAATGATCAGTGCAACATCTTAAATATTAATAACAATAAATATACAGAACAAAATTAATGATTCAAATATTTTTTCCTAGAATTGAATCATTATTTAAATCGCTATAGCAAATAAATATGGTGGAATGATTGGTTTTGGTTATTGGACTTATACATGAAGATGTTCCAATATATCATCTATATAACGCATACGTCAGTAAATATTTCATGGTGGATATTCCAACATGATACTATAACATGAGTATAGTAATAATATCATCCATACCATTGGGTCCCGTATGAGCTCACAAACCATAACAATATCTGGGTACGATTACAAAATTTTAGTACATAAATTTACAATAACATACAAACATTTCAGGGAGCATACAATTTAATTAATAAACTGTATAGTTATTTGTTGCTGTTTTTGTGAGAGATGAGAACTCCAACTCAAACAGAGATTCTATGAGCTTGATTGCGGTGAAGGTTAGGATCATACTTTTGTGAGGCTAGAGAGTTGAGAGCATTCATGACATCAGAGATAGGAGGCCGGAGACTCGGTTGTGCCTGTGTGCACATGGCAGCGATAGCCAATACTTGGTATAGTCCCCGAATCGGATACCTTCCTTCCAATGTTGGATCCACCATTTTATGAAAGTGCTTCCTGTCCTTGAACTTTGGCTTAGCCTGCATCACAAATCATATGTTTATATGTAGTTCGGCTTCGGTGGTTATGATCACTCTCGCAGGATACGACATGAAAGTTACCCATTCAACAAGGTTCTGTTCCTGGGGATCTCTTGTTTGATCAATGGCTTTCCTACCAGTGACTATCTCAAGAAGAACAACTCCAAAACTATAGATATCTGACTTGAAGTTAAGTTGGCCTGTAAGTGCATAGTCAGGTGCACAGTAACCATATGTGCCCATGACTCGAGTCGAGACATGGGTTCGATCTCCAGAAGGGCCTTCTTTTGCTAATCCGAAATCGGAGAGCTTAGGATGGTATCCTTCTCCGAGCAAAATGTTTGAACATTTCAAATCACGGTAAATGACAGGAGGGTTCATTTTGTTATGCAAGTATTCTAATCCACTTGCTGCTCCAGCAACAATCTTCATTCTTGTATTCCAATCCAAGGATTTTCTTTTCCACACAGGGCCTAGAGCATTTGTTCACATGATGCAATCGAATTCATTAGGAAAATCGAAAGACTTACCCTGCAAATGATCTTCTAAAGAGCCAAGAGGCATATATTCATAAACTAATAAACTTTGATCTTCTTCAATGCAATAACCTATAAGTTTAACAAGATTTGTATGCTGTGCATTCCCTAATGTTGAAACTTCAACGATTAGTTCTTTAACCCCTTGGCATCCATTTCGATCCAATTGCTTAATCGCTACAATCTGCATGTTTAATATTCATCAGAAACAACACTACAATCTAAAATGCTTTATTTTTCTTTGATGAGCACTCAATATACCTCACTAGAATCATGAATAATCCCTTTATAAACCTGTCCAAAACCTCCTTCCCCAAGAAAATAATCTTTTCTGAAATCATCCGTAGCAGCAACCATTTCTGCAAAGGTGAACTTTTTTGATTTGGAGTTATTTGTATCACCATTCTCACGAGGACTTGGACTAAAAATTTCATTGGGTTCCTTCACGTATTTATGGCACAATGAAGATTGAGATAAACATTGCATTTCTGAAAAAAAAAACAAATCATAGCAAAACATTGTCTGAATTTCAACCATAGAAATCGATTCACGCGAGCATTATAACAAACATCCTGCGTTCAAAAACGCAATAAATAGGTGATAAACATAAAAATAACAAGCTATACGACAAACTCACACGATCCCAGAGATCAATGATTTCGATAAACGACAACAAAACGAATCATTCCATGAGATTCATATAATGTTGGGTAATACCTGGCGATCCCGTGGGGCGAACATCCTCCTCCTCTTCATACCGATTATTCTTTCGCTTTCTGTAGGTCTTTTCAACCGAAGATCTTCCGGCCCAAGGAAAACACCCCATTCCTTCGATCCCCTTTCTCCCCCCTTAGTGTTTGTGTCTAATATGATCAACAATCCAATACTTCAATATATATATATATATACAAGTAAATTTAAACGAAAACATTAAGGGTTTCCTCATTTTATTTAATTACATCAATAACAGAAGAATTGTAAGTTTAATTAAAAATCAATTAATATAGATATTTATCCTAGTTTTGGGTAATCAATTGTATGATATGGGAGAAACAATAGAATAAGAAGGCTAGATTTCTATAGGTTTCAATTTACCAATAATCTCTTGTCATGTGGATATTTTGTCTTGGACGAATTCTCTAGTTGTTGGGGTGGTAAAGAGATGTATTTTAGGGGAAAACTTTATGGAAATGAGAAAATAATAATGATACCTAAAGTTGAATCTGTTATTGAGTTTTTCACTAATAAGGGCTAAGAAATGTCATTTACAAGAGGCTAGCCACTACAAACAGTGTAACTCTCATCTATGTCTAAGATGTCCATATATTAACCGACCTTATATTTTAGATAATCATTAATCTGAACACTCTAACACGTATTACGAGATATTTTGTGAACTTTGACTTTTATTTCATTTTGCAAGACTTGGGTCCAAATATGATGACAATGAGCCTAAGAAAAAAATAAGTCACTTTGCCTTATAAATAGGGAGTCATATGTCATTGAATGTGATTTTGCCTAAAAAAATGAGTCATTTTGACATGCTTCCAAGATAATTTTTCATGTGGATTTGCATTGGGATTCGCATGGATTTGTACAGTGGCCTTAGACATGTGGTTTTGTTTTTGCATACGTTTGGATTTGTGTTTATAACTTAGCCGCGTGGATTTGCTTTTGAAATCTCGTGGATTTTCTACTTGGGCAAGTGGCGTCGATCTGCTTCTGTATCCACATGGATATGTATCCTAGGCTTAGTGGCGATTTGTGTTGAAATACGTGTTGTTTTATCAAATCACAGTGATTGTGTGATTTCGATCGTTTTTTAGATAGTTTTTAGCCGGATTTGATGGGGTCCCGAGTTGTGTTGTACTTAATCTAATTATAGTGAAAATCAAATTAAAGTTATGCTCTCTCGAGAACGCAAGTTCACATATTGTGTATCTAATCTCGCACATCGCATGTGTCACACATAACTCCACCTAATTCAGCCAAGTAAAATAATCGCATGTGCCACACATATTTTAAGACGAGTTCAGTTTGACGTCGTCCCCCAAAGGCTATTTGACACGGCCTTAAACAAGAGGTTGTATAGGCCCAAACATTATGAAAACTTATGGATGTAAAAGTGTTAGAGACTCGAGCCGCCTCGAAAGCGATCCCACTGCGAATTAAAACAACGCGGTCGCTTATTGGATGTTAACATTGTCAAGTTGTTGGAACTGGAAAAATTGCCATCTCTTTCTGGCGGGAAAATTTATCTGGTGTTTGTCTCCCTAGTATGATGCTCTAGTTATTTCCCCAATTATTGCAAATCATCATGCTCCATGCGTCCTGGTGGATACTTGAGTTGCAATAAATATTCATATGTCTATACAAGAGGCAACCAAACTCCAACCAGTTCAAACCAAAATGGTTGGATTTAATAACAGTGTTGTGGGTCTTGAGAATCTATTTCCTCTCTGTTGTGGTTCGAAAACCGGGGATGTCAACAGTCGACCGGTTCGTTGCAAGACGAACTCGGTTGTTATTTGTTTTATGTGTGGAGAAAGTTAATGATTCAAAGATAAAAGGGACGGAAAGATTTTAGAGTGGAAAACCTCGGAAACGAGGAAAAACCACTTGACTAAGGGCTAAAAGAAGTGCCCTTAGCCTGCTCAAAAATCGAATACATGATCATACAATGCATGTTTGTTTTAGCGACCACAAAGGAATGAAAGACAATCGAAAATAAATCGAGAGATCCTTGATGCCAAAGCTTTTTTGAGAAAACCAGAAGAATATCCTTCTTTCATTCTCCAAGTGTCCTTTTTATACTCCCACTGCATTATGTACAGTAGGGTGTCGTTTTGTGCATGTCCTTTGCAAAATAGGTCGGCTCACGTCCGGCGGAACAGCCGCCGGAAACGGCTCCATAGTAGCTGCACGGCACTAGGTCTTTAGGCGCTGCCAGCCGGCTACTCTTTGGCCTCTAGTGGCTTACACCCATGGCTGAACCATACTCCTGACAAGTTTGTCGTGGGTTGCCATCGAATGTGATGAGCAAGGATGGCCCGAAGGAGCGCCTGTAAATAATGGACCGATCGGTCTGGCACATACGGGAAATAGGGCCCCACACCTTGGGACCGATCGCTGGAAGCGACCGATCGGGCCAGACATATAAATGGGCCCTTTACTGGTTGTGGACTGGATCTGGGCCTTCCGATTCAGCCTGCGCTACTTGGGCTATCATGGCCAAGACTGATACTGGCTCTGATCAGGGTACCCGGTTCCGATGATCTCATCACTCTCGAAAATCTCCCTGGGTTACTCTCGTAAACTGGATATCCCGTGAATCAACTCGCACTTCGTCCAAGATGCTTTAAGTTTTCGAGATGTTCTGAGTCGACGTTACGTTAGGAAAATTTTGTAATTTGGGCACCCGAAGATCGTATGTCAAGTCTCCAACGATATTTTTAGTGGTTTCGGACAGTTTCAAGCCGAAACGATGCTAGAGGCATTTTTCGTAATTTGGAAACTCATAAGATTGTATGACACGTCTCCGATGGTATTTAGAGTGGCTTCGGACAATTTCGAAGCAAAAAAGATGCTAGGATATTCTCGTAATTTGGGCACCTTGTGGCACAAATACGACGATATTTGGACTGGTTTCGTGCAATTCAGAGGTGAAACGAATCACTACTATTTTCTTGATTTGTACACCACGAGGATGTGTGAGGTGTCTCCGATTATGTTTGAGTGTTTTCGAACTATTCTGAGATGAAGTGACATCATGAGTATTTTCATCTTTTTAAAAGATCATAGGCTTATCGGGACCTATTCCAAACGATTTGAGAATTTCTAAAGGTCATCTGAGTTGAAATTGGACATTTTGGAACAAGTGGGCCAAAATTGGGTTAGATTGGACTTTTTGCCCCATAGTTGAAGTGTTGGCATTGTCATTCTATAAATTGAGGCTTATGGGGTAAGAAAATGATTCAAAATATGAGTCTAAGTCTGGAGAATACTACTAAGTGTAATTATCTCATGGAATTTAATCATATCATAAATTCACGAGGAATTCTATTGGCTGAATTCTCATTTCGATTATATGCTGATGGAAAACGTCACGATAGGTCTGAAGCTGTGATCCAATTTTTTTGACTAAGTATAGTTTTCATAATTTGGACACCCCGAATATTGTATGACACGTCTCTGATGATATTTTGAGTCGCTTTGGACAGTTTAGAGATGAATCGATTTCAAGGACATTTTCATAATTTGAACACCTCGAAGATCATGTGCCATGTCTCCGATGATATTTTGAGTTGTTTTAGACAGTTTCGAGGTGAACGACACTAGATGTATTTTCGTAATTTGGACACCCCGAGGATCGTGTGGCACTTCTCCTACGATTTTTTGGAATGGTTTCGGACAGTTCCGAGCTGAAACGAAGTCAAGTTTACTTTTATAATTTGGACATCCCTAGGATCGTGTGGCATGCCTTCGATTATGTTTTGAGTATTATCGAACTATTTGGATATGAAGCGATGTCACGTGTATTTTCGTCTTTTTACAAGTTTGAGGCTTATCGGGACCTATCCCAAACGATTCTAGGCTTTGTGAATGTCATCCAAGGTGAAATTGGACATTTTATGGCAAGTTGGCCAAAATTGGGTGAGATTGAGCTTTTTGACAAAGAATTCAACTGTTGGGACTTGTTTTGTATAAATTGAGGTTGTTGGGATACAAAAAAGGTTCGGAATCTAAGTTTAAGTTTGGAGAAATACTATTAAGTGTAGTTTTTGCGAGGAATTTTGTCATAACTTAAATTCACGACGAATTCTATCGGTGAGCTGTGATTTTCGCGATGTTGCACCCCAACGGAAAAATCATGATGTATTTTCCATATGAATAGTGCTACTAAGCAAAAATCACGGGTAATTGTGGTGTAGAAAATTTTTTCGAGGAATTTTTTATATAACAAATTTGCGATGATTTTTCATATGAATAGTGTTGTTGAGTAAAAATCTTGGGTAATTGAATTGCAATGTGAATATAGATGAATTGTGCGGTACAAGGAACATTGCAATGAAATTAAGTTTTGAATAGAGTTGCATAGTGAAAATCGCGATTTATTGTACAGTACTAGAGTGTGCTTTTCCCGATAAATTTCACTATTCACCACAGAATTGGTCGCACATTTATGTTCATACCCCTTTTTTGGAGATTTAACATCGGATTTCGACATTAATATATATATTCGGATGTTTGGGTCCTCAATAGGTCATTGATTTTGATCCTAAAGCATCTTTATTGTATATTTTATATTTTTTCATAGTGAAAANACGAGATATTTTGTGAACTTTGACTTTATTTCATTTTGCAAGACTTGGGTCCAAATATGATGACAATGAGCCTAAGAAAAAAATAAGTCACTTTGCCTTATAAATAGGGAGTCATATGTCATTGAATGTGATTTTGCCTAAAAAAAAGAGTCATTTTGACATGCTTCCAAGATAATTTTTCATGTGGATTTGCATTGGGATTCGCATGGATTTTTACAGTGGCCTTAGACATGTGGTTTTGCTTTTGCATACGTTTGGATTTGTGTTTATAACTTAGCCGCGTGGATTTGCTTTTGAAATCTCGTGGATTTTCTACTTGGGCAAGTCGCGTCGATCTGCTTCTGTATCCACATGGATTTGTATCCTAGGCTTAGTGGCGATTTGTATTTAAATACGTGTTGTTTTATCAAATCACGGTGATTGTGTGATTTCGGTCGTTTTTTAGATAGTTTTTAGCCGGATTTGGTGGGGTCCCGAGTTGTGTTGTACTTATCATCTAATTATATTGAAAATCAAATTAAAATTCTGCTCTCTCGAGAACGCAAGTTCACATATTGTGTATCTAACCTCGTACATCGCATGTGTCACACATAACTCCACCTAATTCAGCCAAGCAAAATAATCGCATGTGCCACACATATTTTAAGACGAGTTCAGTTTGACGTCGTCTCCCAAAGGCGATTTGACACGGCCTTAAACAAGAGGTTGTATAGGCCCAAACATTATGAAAATTTATGGATGTAAAAGTGTTAGAGACTCGAGCCGCCTCGAAAGCGATCCCACTGCGAATTAAAACAACGCGGTCGCTTATTGGATGTTAACATTGTCAAGTTGTTGGAACTGGAAAAATTGCCATCTCGTGGGAAAATTTATCTGGTGTTTGTCTCCCTAGTATGATGCTTTAGTTATTTCTCCAATTATTGCAAATCATCATGCTCCATGCGTCCTGGTGGATACTTGAGTTGCAACAAATATTCATATGTCTATACAAGAGGCAACCAAGCTCCAACCGGTTCAAACCAAACTGGTTGGATTTAATAACAGTGTTGTGGGTCTTGAGAATCTATTTCCTCTCGAAAATCTCTCTGGGTTACTCTTGTAAACTGGATATCCCGTGAATCAACTCGCACTTCGTCCAAGATGTTTTAAGTTTTTCGAGATGTTCTGAGTCGACGTTACGTTAGGAAAATTTTGTAATTTGGGCACCCGAAGATCGTATGTCAAGTCTCCAACGATATTTTTAGTGGTTTCAGACAGTTTCTAGCTGAAACGACGCTAGAGGCATTTTTCGTAATTTGGAAACCCATAAGATTGTATGACACGTCTCCGATGGTATTTAGAGTGGCTTCGGACAATTTCGAAGCAAAAAGATGCTAGGATATTCTCGTAATTTGGGCACCTTGTGGCACAAATACGACGATATTTGGACTGGTTTCGGGCAATTCAGAGGTGAAACGAATCACTGCTATTTTCTTGATTTGTACACCACGAGGATGTGTGACGTGTCTCCGATTATGTTTTGAGTGTTTTCGAACTATTCTGAGATGAAGTGACATCATGAGTATTTTCATCTTTTTAAAAGATCATAGGCTTATCGGGACGTATTCCAAACGATTTGAGAATTTCTAAAGGTCATCTGAGTTGAAATTGGGCATTTTGGAACAAGTGAGCCAAAATTGGGTTAGATTGGACTTTTTGTCCCATAGTTGAAGTGTTGGCATTGTTATTCTATAAATTGAGGCTTATGGGGTAAGAAAATGATTCGAAATATGAGTCTAAGTCTGGAGAATACTACTAAATGTAATTATCTCATGGAACTTAACCATATCATAAATTCACGAGGAATTCTATTGGCTGAATTCTCAGTTCGATTATATGCTGATGGAAAACATCACGATAGGTCTGAAGCTGTGATCCAATTTTTTTGACTAAGTATAGTTTTCATAATTTGGACACCCCGAATATTGTATGACATGTCTGTGATGATATTTTGAGTCGCTTTGGACAGTTTAGAGATGAATCGATTTCAAGGACATTTTCATAATTTGAACACCTCGAAGATCATGTGCCATGTCTCCGATGATATTTTGAGTTGTTTTAGTCAGTTTCGAGGTGAACGACACTAGATGTATTTTCGTAATTTGGATACCCCGAGGATCGTGTGGCACTTCTCCTACGATTTTTTGGAATGGTTTCGAACAGTTCCAAGCTGAAACAACGTCAAGTTTACTTTTATAATTCGGACATCCCTAGGATCGTGTGGCATGCCTTCGATTATGTTTTGAGTATTATCGAACTATTTGGATATGAAGCGATGTCACATGTATTTTCGTCTTTTTACAAGTTTGAGGCTTATTGGGACCTATCCCAAACGATTCTAGGCTTTGTGAATGTCATCCAAGGGGAAATTGGACATTTTATGGCAAGTTGGCCAAAATTGGGTGAGATTGAGCTTTTTGACAAAGAATTCAACTGTTGGGACTTGTTTTTGTATAAATAGAGGTTGTTGGGATACAAAAAAGGTTCGGAATCTAAGTTTAAGTTTGGAGAAATACTACTAAGTGTAGTTTTTGCGAGGAATTTTGTCATAACTTAAATTCACGACGAATTCTATCGGTGAGCTGTGATTTTCGCAATGTTGCACCCCAACGGAAAAATCACGATGTATTTTTCATATGAATAGTGCTGCTAAGCAAAAATCACGGGTAATTGTGGTGTAGAAAATTTTTTCGATGAATTTTTTATATAACAAATTTGCGATGATTTTTTCATATGAATAGTATTGTTGAGTAAAAATCTTGGTTAATGGAATTGCAATGTGAATATAGATGAATTGTGAGGTACATGGAAAATTGGATTGAAATTAAGTTTTGAATAGAGTTGCATAGTGAAAATCGCGATTAATTGTACAGTACTAGAGTGTGCTTTTCCCGATAAATTTCACTATTCACCACAGAATTGGTCGCACATTTATGTTCATTCCCCTTTTTTGGAGATTTAACATCGGATTTCGACATTAATATATATATTCGGATGTTTGGGTCCTCAATAGGTCATTGATTTTGATCCTAAAGCATCTTTATTGTATATTTTATATTTTTTCATAGTGAAAACCCAGGTAGAGTTTTGTTCTTACGAGAATGTAACATAAAAAATATTACTAGTCTCAATCTATTAACTTTTTTCGTCCTTAAACAAAAAAAAAACTGAATGATCGAAAAATACAAGGAAACATTTTAAGACTGGATCACTCTCGATTACTTTGGGTGACGAAAAATTTAAATGAAATTGATGTTGTAGTTTGTGGTGGTAGATCTCCCCATACTACCATACATTGCTATTCTAGGGAGAAACACTTTCAATTCGTGGAGAACTTTCTCACTTGCTTGTATTTCCATGTTTTTCTGTACCAAAACGCCAAATGATTCTTATTGGCCCATCCCTACCCCTATTTATTGATGTTTCAACTTATCGTAATTGCAATTGAGCCATTACTTCCTAACTTAGATTTTCGTCTTGGTTCTCTATTTCGTTCCCTTATCTCCCTCGTTGTTACTATTCCCATTAAATTTCTTTTAATCTCATCCTCGCTTTCTTTTTACAAGCCCGATTCCCGGGTCATCGCATGATTGTGAAGAGTTTGGAGATATATATTGATGAAATTCAGATTAAGAGTAAACTAGGGAATAACCATGTGCAATATCTAAACGAGTACTTCCGTATCCTAAGGAAGTACCGCATGAAGTTAAATCCTCTAAATTTTTCTATTGGTTTGAAAGTTTGGAAATTCCTTGGCTTTATGGAATCGAAAAGAGGAATCGAGATTAATTCTAATAATATCGAATCTATTCAACAAATGACCCTTCCAACTACTATTCGTGAAGTTCAAAGATTACAAGATATTCAGTGTTGCTGAAACGGTTTATTTCTAGGTCAGTAGAGAGGGGCATACTCCCTTTCATGGTCCTTAGAAAAGGTCGATCTATTGAATTGGGATGACGAATGCCACCAGGCTTTTGAAAGGTTCCTTGGAGATGGCTTTGGCAACCGACACAAGTTCTATTTCTAACTCCATAATTTACACACTACTGGAATACGTCTTTGAATTCACGCACTATGATAACCTCCTTTAGTGGTACCTATTTCTTCTCAGCTTGAATAAACGCATTTACATCGTACCCATGTTATCCCCCTCATTTCCTTCTCCAACGGCCCCCATATGTTTTCCCGTTACCTTGCCCTCGACCACTATCTTCCCTTCCAACTACTCTGTTCTTCCATTAAGTTATGGGTCCTCCTTTGGTCCGGCCGTTATCCCTCCTACGAAAACCCAAATTAACCCTGACATCGGCAACAACTAGACTAGAGAATTCAATGGAATCCCACCCATACATGGCCAAGCGAGTTCTCAATTTACATCTTTATTCTTAATTAAGCATTACTTTTGGGGCGTAACGTCCAAGTTCCACGAACTCTTGCATGTACTCCATGACTGTTCATGCACCCTGTGTTAGTTGGTCAATTCTCTTTCCTTAGCCCCTTTGGGATGTAGTATTCCAAAAATGTCGCCTTAAAGGTTCACCATGATAAGGGTCTATTCCATAGAAGCGCAGTGGACACACTTCCCCAACATTGAGCCGCACACCCATCTAACCATAAGGTTGTTAGCCCTGCCTTTAACTCCTCCGGTGGTTCTATGAGATCGAACTTTTCCTCTTACCTGACAATCCATGCTTCTACGTCCTCTACCTTCCCTCCAGTGAAATTTTCAAATGCGTATTTATTTAGGGATTTTTTATAGGACATGGGTCATGTTTCATTGCATGGCGTATGGAGAGGGATGTTGTTCGTGTTTCTAGTAACTTGGTTATGCATCATAGAGATGACTAATGCGTTGGCCATTACATGTTTGGTGTTAGAGATGATTGTGATACCAATATTTTCACCCCCGCAGTCTAGCCTTATCGTTCGAGGGTAGTAACGAATCTCTAGACCCTTGGGGTGCGGTACTGGGGGTCGATTTACTTGCATATTAACTTAAAGTAATTAAATATTTTAGGGAAATAAGGTTAGCAAACAGGAGCCGCGACGTGTCAGGGTATGACCTGACCTCTTCTTCGCTCTGCCTAAGGTTCTTCCTCATCAACTGCAAATGCTTTAAAGCGGTCAAATTCCAATAATTGTTATGTCCCATCTTATATATATAAATATACTCTAAGGTGAGACATGATGCCGTATTCTATAAAATAGAATACAAAGCCATACATATTCTTATTGTCTATTCAAATGCATTTGTACAATTAAAGTAAACACTACTACACAAATCTCACAACTTAAAACAGTTTTATATACATAAAAAAAAACATCTATACATTTACATATACTTCTATACATGAAAATTACAAACTTAAAACCATTTCCTAGACTTCAAAGCATTTCTAGTTTAATATTTACAAAACAACAACATAGCAGCGTAAGCTTACGACATAACAAACAATGAAACAAAAGCTACCCACAACCCTTTACTCTTTCATGTCAGTGGCAAAACGATCGACCTATTTAAATCTCATTATTGACTTTACCTAGGGATGGATGAGCGGTCATGAGACTGTACTAAGAGAAAATAAAGAAACAACAAACATATAGCATCAAAACAATCAATGTATCAACATAAGAAATGTAAACACGTATTGATGAGAACTCTAGGACCAAGTACCCTGCAATGGATAAGACCCAATAACGATTGGGCCGATCCATGTGGTAAAAGAGAACTTGTGCAGCCCAGTAATATACTTAAGATAAAATGGCCCGATGTTCCGTGATGGGACCGAAGATAACCTTGGCGAAATAAAACGGTTTCTGACAGCTGGCCCCATGGTTCGGTCCAAACGGTTACAAACCCACGCGTTCCACGCTTCGGACCTCCACACGTTTACCATGCCTCAGGTCAGATCACACAGAACAGGCTTCGATCCCGACCACTTTTTACATCGTGCGACAACAACCTCTAACAAACCTGTCAGAGGCAGTTAGAGAGCGTGGATTACACACGCCATCAACTCTACAAATACAGAGCACAACGACGGAAAAAGAAGGACCTTTTGGACGCATAAGAATATGCCGTTATCCTTACGGAGTTCTTACTGCTTTCTTATACCTTGTTATCTTCTTAAAGTCTTTGTTGCATTCTGTAATAAATTATCCAGTTAGTGAACAGGCTAAGAGCTTATCTTGCTCTTAGTCAAGTGGTTTTTTCCCCAATTCTTGGGGTTTACACTATAAATTGTCTTGCCTCGTTATTATTTGCAGTTTCTTAATCGTTCTCCCACCAAAAATAAATCAAAACCGAGTTCGTTTCTTAACGAACCGGACGAATGTTGGTAACCCCTAAAAAGGGACCATAACAGTTTGGCGCCGTCAATGGGAACGATTCTCTAATCCCATTTGAGGTTTCTACCAGGGATAGGATAATCAAAGGCATGGCAACTGGAACTTCGACGAATGATAGTGACGTGCTTCCCGATAGTCTCCCAGCACCAACATTCACTTTATAGGATCTGGAAGCTGTCGTCAGGAAGGTGGTACTGGAAATTACGTCTGAGAGAAGTGAGACAGAGCCACCGGCTGTTTCAAGCCCTGTTCCAAGAAGTAGAGGGTACGAGAGCGACCCTGATGAACGTAGCACTGATGATGAGGAAATCATCAGGCGCGGCGTAACGACGAGGAGGTCGAGATATCGATCCATTCCTCCTCCCCCGGCCAGGGCTCCAACTCCCGCTCCTAGGAATGACCAGGAGCAGATGCAGCGACGAATCGACGAGCTCACTTTCGGAGTTGGAGAGTATGCGTGCGCTGAAGGATTGCGAACCTAATCTTTGGCGCAATCCTGGTTTATTCAACAGGGCCATGGAGGCCCCTATCAGGCGAAATAAGGATGATGACTGGTGGCATAATCTGCATGCGGTCCAGGCGTCATACCAACAATCTGAAGGCGTGTCCGCCGCCTTGGGAGATTTGATGCTCCCCATTTCCGAAGACATCTGGGCGGCAGTTCTAGATCGACATTATCGCAACCCCGAGGGGTTGCCGACATTTCGCGGTGACGGTGATCCGATCGATCACGTTGCTGATTTTGAGTTACGCATGGGAACGGTTCAGGCGTCAGATTCACTGAAGTCCCGCATCTTCGCGGCAGGATTACAAGGCGACGCCCGAACTTGGTTAAAAAATTTTCCGGCCCGATCCATACAATCGTATGGCGGATTTATTTTGGCTTTCTCTGAGCAGTTCGCTCCAAATGTAGGACCGCCTCGAAGCAGGCAGGAACTATATTAGCTGAAATACATCCCGGCCAAAATGAGTCTTCGTTCCTCCATGGAGAAATTCAATAGGACCGCTCGGGGCATCAAGCTTGAGCTTCGAGACAAGATTGATATACTACAGTAGGTCTTGGGACCGTGCGGCCTTTCGGTCAGTTTAGTGAAGAGCCCGCCATCCACTTAGGGAAAACTTCTTCAGAAAATCAACAAGTATATTAAGGTGGATGAAGCGCTGGGGCTAGGCTATCGGAAACATGGTGGGAATTCTGAGCCAGCAGGTGATCAGAGGGTTTCCTACCCTAAGAAGCAGTTGCGAGAAGTAGCGGCTGTATCTGAGAAAGACATCCCCCCGAAGAAGGAGAACTATCGGGTGTATTGCGAACTACATCATAACAGCGATCACCCAACTTTGAAGTGCCCACTGTTGAAGGAGATAGTAGCGGCAATGAATAAAGAAAGGCCCGACCGGAATGATCAGAAGGGCAAGCGAGCTGAATCACCCCGAAAGGGCCATCAGGGTGACGATCGTCACAGGCCGCGGGGAAGGGATAATCGAGGACAACCCCGAAACTATAATGATCGGACGGAGGACCGACGGTCTCCTCCTCCAGAACAAGACAGAGGCTAACACGGTCGAGAGAACCGTGGTCAGGGCCGAAGAAGAAGATGGCGGGGCCGTGGCGGCAGAGCCCCGCAAAACGAGGGTGGAAGACAGGAGCAGGTCGCTCCTCCATCCGCTGAAACGAGTACCCAACCTCCTCAAAATGAGGCGGCACCCAGGGAAGTAGCCGGAGATATTTATGTTATCTCCGGTGGTTTGAAAATAAATGAATCGCTCCGGGACCGAAGAGTACAGCGCACGGAGACTCTGCTTAGAGCTCCGAATCTGTGGTGCTGGTTAAGTACGATTCAGCTGAGCGATCCCCTCCCTTCGGGGAGGACATCATTTTCACTATGGCCGATCGGGAAGGGATTATCGATCTATGCGACGATCCCATTACCATTACTGGAATCATTGGGAACCGTCGGGTCCACAGCATCTTAGTGGACACCGGGGCTTCGTGCAATTTGATGAAGCACGAAGTTGCTGAAATGTTGGGAGCTGCTGCTCATGACCTCTCGATCGCTAATATAACTCTCTGGTCATTCGACTAGAGAAGCGTTATTCCATGTGGGAAGATTTTATTCCCAGTTACTCTTGGAGAACCATCTAGGGATCGATCGGAGGATTTGGAATTCATTGTCATTGAAGTCGACTTGGCTTACAACGCCATTATCGGACGAACCAGCCTCAGTAAGATCAAGGCGGTCCCTTCTACTTATCATATGATGCTCAAAATCTCCTCCATTCACGGAGTTATTTCTGTAAATGGAGATCAAAAAGTAGCTAGACAATGCTACATGAGCTCGTGCCGAACATTGGCACCTGTTAAGAGAGCCCGGGTGGATTTGATGGAAGAGCCGCCGCACCCGAGGCAAGCAATGGAAATCGTGGGGTTCAAATTGATTAATCTTATTGAGGATGACTCAACCAAAACTACTCGCATCGGGGCACATTTAGCCCATGCTTTCGAAAAGGAGCTGATCCACCTGTTGAGATGCCATGTGGATATATTTGCCTGGACCCCGAACGATGTTCCGGGGATTGACCGATCCGATAGTGAGCATCGAATCAACACCGAGCCTGGAACGAAGCATGTTAGGCAGAAGAGGAGACGTTACTCTCCCGAAAAAATTGAGATCATCCAGGCTGAGGTGAACAAACTGCTACGGTCAGGATTCATCAAAGAAATCCACTATACTGAATGAGTTGCAAACCTTGTAGTGGTCTCCAAGCCAGATGGGAAATGACGGATGTGCATCGATTTCACCAATTTTAACAAAAGCTGTGAGTCGGATCCCTTCCCCCTGCCGCACATTGACCGACTGGTAGATGATGTGTCTGGCAGCACAATGATGAGTACAATGGATGCTTACTCATGGTACCATCAAATCTTCCTGGCTGAGGAAGATCAGAAGAAGTCATCATTCATGACCGAAGATGGTGTTTATTGTTATGTGGTTATGCCGCTCGGTCTGAAGAACGTTGGAGCAACATATCAAAGGTTGGTCAACAAAATCTTTAGAGATCTGATTAGCCATATGATGGAAGTATATGTTGATGACATGATTGTTCAATCCATGAATGATGAAGATCATATTTCTTATTTGTCTCGTTGTTTCGAAGTATGCCACAAATATAAGCTCAAACTAAATCCAAACAAATGCTGCTTCGAGATCCGAAGTGGAAAATTTTTAGGATATTACGTTTCAGAAAAAGGCATAGAGGTTAACCCTGAGAAAGTGCAGGCTATCATTGATATGCAACCTCCAAGAAACAAAAGAGAATTTCAGAGGCTTACTGGCCGGCTCGCTGCGCTAAGCAAATTTATTTCAAAATCCACAGATCGAGCTCTGCCTTTTTTCAGAGTGCTAAGAAATGCAAGTCATTTAAACTGGACCGAAGAATGCGATCATGCCTTTTCTGTGCTAAAGACATATTTAAGCACTCCCCCGGTGATGGTGAGTCCAACCTGTGATGAACCTTTGGGGTTGTATCTTGTTGTATCAGAAGTTGCCGTCAGCGCAGCTCTGGTGACCATCCGAGATGACGTTCACAGACCCGTTTATTATGTTAGTTTTTCTCCGGTGTCTGCCAAAACCAGATACTCCACCCTGGAAAAATTCATGATGGCTTTGAAAAAAGTTATATCCAAGCTGAAGCATTATTTTGAAGGCCGAACGGTTTATGTCTATACGGATCAACCTCTGAAAGTGGTCCTTAAACAAAAGGATTTGAATGAGGTTAGCAAAATAGGCTATCAAACTCAGCGCTATGTATCTAGAATTCTTGCCTCGAATGGCGATCAAGGCTCAGGTTATAGCCGATTTTGTGGTTGAAATGACCCGATCGGCCATATATCTAAACCAAGAGGATGATCGTTGGACGGTCCATGTAGATGGGTCGACCTTCAGGGCAAGAGGGGCGGGCATTACCCTCACAACGCTACAAGGTGATCTTATTCATTCCGCAGTTAAATGTTCCTTTTCTTGAACAAATAATGTAGTGGAATACGAAGCTGTATTATCGGGAATGACCCTGGACCGAAAGATTGGAGTTAGCAGAGTTCGTTTGTTTTCAGACTCAATGTTAGTAGTGGAACATTTCGCATGGAGATTTGAAACTCATGATCCGATGATGAAATTATATTGTGCCAAAGTCCTAGAATTATCCAAAAAGTTCAGTGAATTTTCTCTTGACCACGCGCCACGAGAACAGAATAAGGTTGCTGACGCACTTGCCAGATTGGCCACGGGCATACCTGACATAGAGCAGAGCATTATTTCGGTCCATATCCAGGACCGACCTTCGGTCGAGATATCAGTAACCGAACAGTCAGTTGAAGAAATTGGGGCTCTATTCAATGAACTCCAGGACTTGAATTTTAACGCTACTGAATCTCCTGGGGAACTCAATTAAATGGACCCCTTTATTAAATATCTTACAAACGGCTATCTTCCTGAAGACAAGTCTGAAGCCAGAAGAATAGAAATCCGGGTTAAGAGATTTATCCTGGTTGACGGACGACTGTTTAAAAAGAGTTTTGAGGGCTCGCTTCTGCGTTGTTTATCCCCTATTGAGGCTGAAGCCGTCATGATTTATGTTCATGAAGGGATATGCGACATTCATTCAAGGGCTCGATCTTTATATCACCGCATCATCAAAGTTGGATATTTTTGGCAACGTTGCTTGGAGATGCCAAGAAATACACTAAACGTTGTGTCATATGTCTGTACCATGCTCCGATCTCACAGCTGCCTGGGGCTCCCTTATCGGTCACCCCGTTTGACAGATGGGGGATTGATATCATTGGACCTTTTCCACGGTCAATAGGACAATGAAAATTTTGTATTGTGGCGGTGGAGTATTATTTGAAGTGGATTGAAGTAGAAGCAGAAGCAGTAGCTATCATCTCAGAGAAGGTTGTCAAACACTTCTTATGGAGAAATATTGTGAGCCGCTTCGGGGTTCTCTGAGCACTCATATCAGAAAATGGGACCCAGTTCCGTGGAAAAAGCATACTGGATTTATGCATCAAGTTGGGCATCGCCCATCATTTCTCATCAGTGGCCCATCCCCAAACTAATAGACTTACGGAGGTATCTAACAAGGTAATCCTGAAATGATTGAAGACCAAGTTAGAAGATTTTGGAGAGAAATGTCATGAACATATCTATGAGATCTTATGGGCATACCGAACTACACCTCGTTCAACAACCCAAGAATCACCTTTCTCATTGGTGTATGGGTCCGAAACTGTTAGCCCGGTGGAGATTGCCATCCGATCACCCCGGATATCTCAGTATGATAAGTATATGAACGGTGAAAGGAGATTATTGGATCTCGAGATGATCAAAGAAAGGAGAGATGCAATTTACGCTCGGATGCGCGCTTATCAGCAAACTATGGAACGGGCCCATAACAAGCGAGTCCTCCCAAGGGAATTCTTTGAAGGCAACCTCATCCTCAGAAGCATAAAGGTGCAGAGGAACGTTGGAAATCTAGACAGAAATTGGGAAGGACCGTATCGAATATCAAAGAAACTGGAATCATGTGCGTATAAACTTGAAACATTGGATGGTGTAGAGGTCTCCCGAACTTGGAATGTCATGAATTTAAGGCGGTATTTCTTGTGAACCTTCGATTAATATGTTTGACTCAATAAACGTATATTCCTTTAAACGTAAGCAGAAAACAAGTAAGTACAAAATAAACTGTTTCTAATTGAGTGATGGGCCGATCTTGAAGTTGGCTAACTTAGGACGAATTATAAAGATAGGAGTTGAGAGTGAAAAAATCTTATATTGAGAATAAGGAACAAAACAGAGACAAAATATAGTTTGGATCTAACTACCGTGCCCATCTTCCTTATCTTCCATTCTCTACTCCTGCGGTTCGGTCCGGGCCGTGAGCTGCCTCAACTCTTCTTCTTGATCGGCCACCTTCTGGTTGACGGCTTTCTCTATCTCCTCAAAGAGATAGAAGAAAGGGTCATCTTCTAAGACATGTTCTTCCAAAGATGGAATTACCTTAAAGTTTCCATCTTTCTCAAGTGGCTCGATCGCCTTCCATCTTTCGTTCGAAGGGGAAAGCTCGAATTGCTTAGCAACCTGATCTCGCATGTTATCCATGTACTTAGCAATATACATCCCATGTATGTTATCCGCCAAAGCGAATAACAAAGGAGACCGAGCGAAGCTTAAGACTGCTTCACGGACCGAACCTTCAGCCGAAGTGCGGGTTCTGGTTAATTCTTCTTCCAAGTTCGTCTTCTCTTCTTGGCCTGAAGGAGATTCTCGTTGAGCTTATTCCTCTTCTCCTGGGCCTGACCTTGAACTTGGTTAACTTCATCTTCCTTGGCTCACACAATAAAGTAACTATATCAGCACTAATGAAGGAATTATTTCCGATCTGGTAAAGGCTGGATAAGCTCAAAGAACGAATCCGAGCCATTATCACCTCCTCTACCACTCCAAATACCCGAAACGCAGGCCCCTCTCCCGTTGAAGGCTGCCCCCTGTGCAACGCATGGTTAATGTACCTGCGCTGGTGGTTTTTATCGGGGGGTTCCCTGACCCCGATGGAACCAGCATACCCCCGTTGCTAATTCACTCTCCTCCGCACTACCCGTTGCTTCACGTTGTCCTTCAGAAGGATGGACTGAAGCAACAGTCATACGCTTGAACCTTGAGCTAGGCATTGTTTCAGTTGAGTCTGCAAAATAAATGTATAAGGATCAGGAAAGGACGGAATGAAAATATCACTTCATACCCGATCCTTCTGACGGATCTGAACAAGAAAACATACCCTTCGGGGATGGGGCTTCGGTCCTACCTGCGATACTTATTTCTATCAACCTTTTCTCCCGAAGCAGTTCTGTTCGTTTAAGGCGTGCTTCGGGAGGAGGGAACATCGCAGGTGTGTTTGCGGTGTCCAGACGGGAGGGGTTGAACCTGGTTCGGTTCAACTGGCCTATGCGTGGGTGAGTTATTAGTGGCCATACCTTTAACATATCCTCTTTTGAGACTGTTATACACACATAACAAGATTCCCACGCATGGAGAGACTCTTCCTTATCAACTATAGCGCACTCCTTGGTGCGTACTGCTATATAATATAATTTGCGACATCCTAAAAGACCCTTACCCCTTCGGGACCCTACCAAGAACAAGTTGAAAAAATTTTCCAAAGTCGGGGTCATGTTCTATTGGTGGCAACAGAAGATAAACGTCACTATATACACATAGCAACCCGGAAATAACGCAAAATTCGGGCAATGAATTTCCCTAAGTACGGCTGCTACAAAGGGATGCAACGGAAAACGTAGCCCGCACTTTAAGGAAGCGTAACTAACCGGAATAGCAGCGGCCGGCACATTCATTTCCGCCGGAAGGAAACAGAGAACATCTTCCCGTCTCTTCCAGATAGAATAATAAGCCGGAATCGAAAACCTAGACCTAAACTCTTCAATATCCAAATCAGACATGGCTGGGTATCTCGTTTTAATAAGAAGCCATGGTTTATACATTAATAAAAATCGATAGGAAATAGGTTTGAATGCGAAACAGAACAAAGGCGCAGAGAGCTCGATTTGGGCGATTTCTTCCTTTGCGAAATGACGATGAGGAGGAACAATATCCAAAACCCTGATTTAAATAGTAATCTCCCGACCAATTGTGAGCCGCCACGTAATATTATCACAGGCGGTTGCAGTATGAACGCACTTATCACGCCTACTGAATAATTGAATGTGAGAGGCGCAAGTCTGGATATTAATATTTAAATGTAACATAAATGTAGGTTATTGAATTTTAAATATAAATTCACTTCTTTAATTAACAAAGTGAAAGATCGGTCCCGTGGACGCTCACTACGAGCAGGTACGGTCCTATATTTTCCTGAATGTATATAAACATTGTGTGATCTGCCTTTGATCACTTCTACGATGGCAATCAAGCCCGAGGGGCTAGTGATGAGAACTCTAGGACCAGGTTCCCTGCAATGGATGAGGCACAATAATGATTGGGCCGATCCATGTGGTAAAAGCGAACTTGTGCAGCCCAATAGTATACTTAAGATAAAATAGCCCGATGTTCCGTGATGGGACCGAAGATAACCTTGGCGAAATAAAACGGTTTCTGACAGCTGGCCCCATGGTTCGGTCCAAACGGTTACAAACCCACGCGTTCCACGTTTCGGGCCTCCACACGTTTACCACGCTTCGGTCCAGGCCACGTTTTACATCGCGCGACAACAACCTCTAACAAACCTGTCAGAGGTAGTTACAAAGCGTGGATTACACACGCCCTCAACTCTATAAATACAGAGCACAACGACGGAAAAAGCAGAACCTTTTGGACGCATAAGAACAGACTGTTACTCTGCCGGAGTTCTTACTGCTTTCTTATACCTTGTTATCTTCTTAAAGCCTTTGTTGCATTCTGTAATAAATTATCCAGTTAGTGAACAGGCTAAGAACTTATCTCGCTCTTAGTCAAGTAGTTTTTTCTCCAATTCCTGGGGTTTCCACTATAAATTGCTTTCCTCGTCCTTATTTGCAGTTTCTTAATCGTTCTCCCACCAAAAATAAATCAAAACCTTGTTCATTTCTTAACGAACCGGATGATTGTTGATACCCCCTAAAAAGGGACCATAACAAGTATAGACTGCACTTTTCTTTATCTTGCGTTGCCGGCATGGCGAGCCCGGTAACCCGTCTCAACCCTTGGCTTAAGTATCACCAAGGATCAAGAAAAAAAAAGAAGCAATACTCAAGTATTGATCAAAAGGAGCTACCCTTTTTCATAACACATGAATATGCCAACATACATGTTTGAGATCCCCTTAGTCATAATTTTGGACATGTCCACTTTCTTGTTGCCGCAATCTTGCTTGGTTTGTGGCTGTTTCAATA
This sequence comes from Utricularia reniformis, assembly GCA_009725065.1. NCBI lineage: Eukaryota > Viridiplantae > Streptophyta > Magnoliopsida > Lamiales > Lentibulariaceae > Utricularia > Utricularia reniformis. The sequence goes on along the minus strand of RWGZ01001180.1, from coordinate 69,780 downwards.
ATAAAACTATGTTTCCACGAGTGTGCGTCCACCCCTTCTAAAATTTTCACAAAACAAGACAACTTACACTTAAAATTACTTGCTGGTTTTTAGGTGTAGTCCATCGACACAAAACACCATACATAATTTGAGGGCTCAAATAAACTTCAAATTTAATATAAAAGCACTCTTTGAAAGTTGTTTCCACAAACTAAAACATCGTAAGAGTACGTAACTTCATCAGAGCACTCAAAAATTTTATAAAAAGCCATTAACAGAAGATCTGTAAAATAGAGGAATTGTTCTGCGAGGGTTTGGTAAACATTTCATAACATCTTAACATGTGTTCCTCTACCTGTAAAATTAACATATATAGAAACTAGACTCAACAAGGAACAATACCATCCAAATAGCCTCACATAATTCGAAGCCAACAAGTAGCAGTCAATTCATGAACATTATTGATGAGAACTCTAGGACCGGGTACCTTATGATGGGTAAGGCCCAGCAACGATTGGGCCAATTCAAATGGTGAAAATGAATCCTTACAGCCCACTCACACCTCTAAGGAAGAACGGCTCGACGTTCAACTAGAGGACCGAAGCTGGCCTTAACGAAATAAAGCATTTTCTGCCAGCTGGCACTTGGGTTCGGTCCGAGCGGTTACAGAACGGTTACAACTCACGTTTTCTACGCTTCGGGCCTTCCCACGTTTACCACGCTTAGGGCCGATCACGCAGACCACGCTTCGGTCCCAACCTCGTTTTACATCCCGCGATAACAACTTCTAACAAACCTGTCAGAGACCGTTACGTGGTGTGATTTACACACGCTATGAACTCTATAAATACAGGGCAAGACGACGGAAATAGCAGGACCCTTTGGACGTGGAAGAACAGGCTGTTACCCTGCCGGAATTCTTACCGCTTTCTTTACCTTGTCATTTTCATTAGTCTCTCTTGTATTGACTATGAGTTATTTCTTTAGTGAACAGACTAAGAGCATAATCTGCTCTTAGTCGAGTGGTTTTCACCCCAATTCCTGGGGTTTCCACTATATATCGCCGTGCACTTATTTTGTTTCCAGCTTTTGATCGTCTTCCACATCTAAAATAAATCAGAACCGAGTTCGTTTGTGGAACGAACCGGACGACTGTTGGTACCCCCTAAAAAGGGACCATAACAATTATCAACAAAATAAAAAATGCAGAAACTCTATTTTAACTTGTAAATCTCAATCATGTCATTAACCTTCAACTTTCCTTCTTAAATTTTCGTCTCCTAAGTTCATTTGCATCCTAGGAATGATTTTCCTTCTATGGTTTTGTTCATTCTTGCCTTTGTTTCTTGAAGTTTATCCCTTTTTAACAATATCATATATATCCTTTTAAATAAAGAATGTTTATCCTTTGTATATTTGAAATTATGGCATTTATCATTTGTTTAACATTTACCCTCTTTTAAAAATGAGAGGGTGTAAAGCCAGTATGATCAACACTTCCTTGTTAATTCCCCTCGACATCGTTCTCTACTTTCCTGTCATCACTTAATCCTAATAGTCATTAATACCCGATCAAAACGAATATCAATCGTCAATTATCAATCTAAACTAATACCAATAATAAATCAATGACTATCATATTACCTTATTAAAAATATGTGAGGATTCTTAACCTTACATAGAATTTTATTATTACAATCAAACTCATAATGAAACATCATTTTGCTTATCTTTCTTTTAAAAATGGTTTCCCACATTATTTTTTCCCTTAACATTACGTTGCAGTAATTTTCTGTGCCTGGTAGCACGTCTCTCCTAGTCCACCACTATCTGTTGGCTGGCTTTTCAAGTTGTGGGGTTTCCCTTCCACGAATGGTGCAGGCGGAACCCTTTCCATTCGTGTACGTTAAACCAACATTACTTCCCCGATTGATTCCTTTTCAAGTCAAAACCGTCACACATTCTTAGGCATGCACGATGTTGGCTGGGTGTTTCCACATTGCCCCTAGTCTTACTTCATCTTTCCTTATTTGTAAATTCATTTGGGGACACCCTTTCCCGACGGGGTATCCCAAGGTTTTGATTTCATTCACCCTCTTCCGATTACTGAACCTTCCATTATTGAAATGTTTTCACTCTGCTTCCCTTTTTCCGGCTGGCATCATTTCCTTCCGTTCCCTACAATGGATATGGTTATTTGGACTGGTTCCTATAATACGTTGTTAAATTATATCATTCCTTGGTTACCGCAGCCCTCGTACAAGGTTCGTTGCTTTGTACTCTCGTTCTTCCCTGATTATCGCGCAACTAAACAGTTAGTCACGTGTTCTTGAAGACGCCACGCGAATGAGCCCCCTGGTCACATGCATTTGGGAAGCTCATACGAACTCGTCACCATGTGGCGCTGATTTTGCAAGTTCACACAAATTTGTCCCCTCGTTGCATGGATTTGGCAAGTTCATGCAAACTAGTCCCCTTGTCTCATGGATTTGGCAAGTTTCTGCGAACTCATCCCTTTGTCGCGTGGACTCGACAAGTTCACGTGAATTTGCAACTTAATAAGTGCAATTCCTTCCCTTCACCCCTTTAACCCATATTTAGAGTCATTGTATTTCTTAATTGCAGTTTACTCCCTCCTCCCACGCATTCATTCATGTCTATCCATATTCCAATTGTATTAGCCCGTTATAATATGAATTTCCGCATTACCTCCCAATCTGCTAGTCCTTCGGAAATCCTTTCATCATGTCAGTTTCTCGATTGTTACAAGGTACCTCTCTTGCTTCTTGGGCTTTGTACAAAGCCTTATTTTTTTCCGACTTTACATCGGACGTCTTTTCTAAAGTACAAATCAGCTCATCGAGCTAACCCAGCTCCAACAATCTCTCAACTTCGTACATAAGTTCTTGACAATCATTTGTTGCATGTTTTAACTTGTGAACAATAATTTAATATATTTGTTTTTTTATTTTATTTTTGTTTAAGGGGTTTACGAGTTTGAGTCTAAAATTTGTGAGCTTAAATCCTCGGGAAAACAATGTTCTACCTAAATGTTTCATTATAGTACAAAAATGCAATTAAGGGGTTTTAGTATAAAAATTAATAAGCTATTGAGGGCCCAAAAATAGAGTAAATCTTAATATCAAAGGTTGGGGTTGAGTCTCCAAAACTGGGGACCTAGCTGCAAATACGCAACGAATTTGTGATGAACAATCCAATTCGTCAAAAAAGTCTCACTACAACACAATTCCTCACGTTTTTCTACTTGCGAAAAAATTTCCTCGCATTTTTTACTTTTCCACACAATTCCTCGCTATCTTTACTCTACAAAAACAATTCCTCACGATTTTTACTCTACAACAAAATTACTCGTGATTTTTATTCAGTAACACTATTCAAAGGCTAAATTCATTGTCATTTTCTCCCTAATACACAATCCATCGTGAAAACTATTCATGAGTAAAATTCATGGCAAAATGCTATTCATGAGTATAATTCATCGCAATTTTTGTTGATGATGCACAATTCCACGCGAAATCAATTCTCATAGACAAATTCCTGTTGAATTTAAGACTTGGAACCTTTACAATGTACGCTCACGTTACGAACCATATAGAAAAATTACACCAATTAGTTTCAACTCTGGGACAAAGGTCAATCTCACTCATTTGGCACACTTTCTCCAAAACTGCTAAACTGAACCCCCCATATAGCATTGGGAACGCCTCGAATCGTTCGGCATATGTCGTGTTCATCATTATCATGTAAAAAGACTAAAATACCTATGCTGTCTTTTAACTTCGAAATAATCCGAAAACACTCAAAACATTCCAGGTGACGTGCTAAATGATCTTCGGGGTGTCCAAATTATGAAAATAATCATGATGTCGTTCCACTTCGAAACAATCCGAAAAACTCAAAACATTCTAGGAGACATGCCTAACGATCCTTAGGATGTCCAAATTATTAAAACAGCCCTTGTGTTGCTTCACCTCGAAACAATTCGAAAACACTCAACATTCTTGGAGACCATCTAGACAACATTCAGAATGTCCAAATTATAAAAATATCTCTAACTTCATGTTAAGTCGGAATGCCACGAAAAACTCAAAACATCTTGGAAAACATGTCAGATGATCCCTGACAATATCACAACTATAAAAATTTAAAAGAACTTTTCTAAATTTGTCTAACGAGACTCATCAGCTTGTAACTTTCTACTAACATAATAAATTGGTCATTGTTCTTTATCACTATGTCTAACCAACGATGCATTGAAAACTTCTTTCGACACTACTAGATATAAACTAAGTGGCTCTCCAAGAGATGGTGAAAACTAACAATGGTTTACTAACATAGTCTTTAAACTTTCAAAAATCTGATGACAATAAGTTTTCTATTTCAATAGATCTACTTTCCTTAGAGCTATGAAGAAAGGTAGAGTTTTGCTTGTTGAGCTGGAGACAAACCGGTTAAACAATGCTAAACCTCCTGTCAATCTCTACACTTCCTTAATTGTTGTGGGAGGAGTCTTTTGATTAATTGTAATGACCCGAAAATTTAGAGATCAATGAAATAAGAACTTAATATACGATAATGATTCTAGTTGAGTTTTGAGGACGAAACTAATTTTAAGATGACTATGATGTAACAACCCGTATTTTTAATGAATTAAATAAGTTAATATAATATTTGAGATATGAGGCGATAATGTAAAATGAGTATATATATATAATATTGATTTCTCGATAGTTTAAATGAATAATTATGATTGATGAGAAATGCATAATACATAATTATATTGCAAATGAACCGAAAATAGTAGGGCGAGTGAGATCATATATTTTGGAACAAATATACATAATGGTAGATTAAGATATAATATAATCAATATAATGTGAATTTAGTGATGTGAGATATTAATATAATGAAATAATACTCAATGGTTAAAAGATATCGAAAGGAAATTATATAAATATGTCACATGATAATATCAAGTATGAGGTTTATTAAAAAAATTTAATAAGATAATCGGTAGAATATGATTTACATTATAATCCTTGATTATAAGAAAGTAAATGTAAGTTATTAAAGAAAAAATTGATGGAATTAGAAAAATTGGTTGTGATCGGATAAATAATTGATATCACGAAATAACAATAACATGTAATTAAATATGTGATTATTTGAGAAGTTTCCTTTAGTAGTTTGTAACCGNGTAATATGATTTGCACAAATTTAAAGTCTAACCTTCTTCGACTTTATCATTGTCATTTTCCGGAACAATAAAATCCAAGTCTTCGTAACATGCTTTCTCAAGATCTTCATTATCCAAGAAAGGATTTCCTTCATCTTCTAAAATCCAAGTATCGATTTCTTCAATATTATCAAGATCAATTGAATCGAAACATTCTTGTTGTGCATTCCACCTAGAACACATATCATTTAACGCACATCAACAATACCATTGCAATCCAGATGTGATAATTGGACTTGCAAAATATACAAGATTGAACATAATTATATCCAAATTTGAAAGATACCTATCCTTGAGTTTTTGGTTGTAGTGAACGAACACCAAGTCGTCTAATCTCTTGTGCAACAACCGATTCCTTCTTTTTGTATGTATTTGATCAAATACTTTCCAATTTCTTTCACAACCGGATGAAGAACTTGTCTGTCCAAGGATTTTAATTGCTAGTTTTTTTCAATTCCGAGGCACTTCCACCAAAATATATCCACCAATCATCTATCAATGAAGAAATCATTAGAAAATACAAAAACAAATATCTAAATTTATGCTTCATATTAGTAAATGATAATAATATTGTGCTAACCAGGTTGATGATTGTTTGATCGACTAGCATCCAAAGCAATATCTCTACCAAAACTTCCTTTTCTTTCACGAAACAATTTTATTTCGGACAAATAAACATCTATGTCAATCTCTCCTTTCTTAGTAATAATATCTAGAACATCATCCATTACTGCATCAATCATGAGAGAGTGTTGTGGATCATATTGGAATTGTGGATTAAGCCAAAACGCCACGGCATGAAGACCTTTGTAGAATTGTCTATCCCAACGACGTTCAATAATCTTAGTGAAAGGCTCATATAACTTCTTCTCATTCTGAAAAGTAGTTTTAATGGCTTTTATCACCCTATGAATTCCCTCATAAACATATGCTAGATTCGGTATCTTGTATCCATCGACAATTCTCAAAAAACGCATTAGTAGTTTTATTGCTTTTACTATAACTAGACAATCATTCCATAACCCGTCATCCAAAACAATTCTCTTGAACTCTAAGCCCCTTGCATCTTTTCCTAGACTTGAATGAGAGAATTCCTTATTAACTATTAATGCTTCAAGATCTTCTCTACAATTCAGAAAGCTTCGTAGCGCAATAAAGGTAGTGCCAAATCTTGTCTCAGCCGGTCTTAATATTTCTTTCCATCGTTCTCTTCTTCTCAACCATGCAAGTCAACGTCCATGATTGTATACAAATCTAGATGCTTTTGAAGCTTGTTCCAATACTGTTTTAATGCATTTCATATTTCCAATTTCTTTCATCATCAAATTCACACAATGAGCTGCACATGATGACCAACTAATCGAAAGGTAATGTTGCTCAATAATTTTCCCCGCTGCAACATAGTTGGATGCATTATCAGTGACAATATGTTCAACATTTTTGGGTCCAACCCACTCAATAACTTCCTGAAACAAATAGAATAAAGCATTTGCATCTTTCACCATCAGAGAAGCATCAACCGATTTATAAAAAATAGTTCCACAGGGACTATAAATAAGAAAATTTATGAGAGATCGTGAACGACAATCTGTCCAACCATCCCCCATCACCGTACAACCAGTCTCTGCCCAACTAGATCGAATACTCTCAATCCAAATCTGCAACTCTTCTTTTGCATTTTTTAACAATGGTACACGTAGTTGATGCACTGAAGGAGGCTTGAAACCATCTCCTAACTTTCATACTGACTGAATCATATCATAAAAGTATTTCGATTCTGCACAATAAAATGGAATAGACGAACAATAGAAAAACCTCGCTATATCGTGGTGAGCTTTGGCAACAACCTCTTTTCCAATTCAAAATCTTTTAAGCGTTGATTGCATCTTTTGTCTTCCTATCTTACTAGATCCACAACTTGCATTATTTTTGGAAGCCTGTGTTGCAATTTCCTCAACTTCATCATCACATTCAACTTCATTTTGTACTAACTGGTCTTGCAACAAATTTATTAGTTGTTCATGTTCAATCCTCGTACGTTTTGTCTTTGAAATTCCAGTACAAGCTTCCAGTGCTAACTCAATTTCCCTTCTCACATGATGTGGTACTTTACTACATGGCTATACATCTCCCTTGCTCCAGGCAAGATGTTTCTTCACCCTATGTATTCCTCCGCCCCTTATGTTTATGTCGCAAAAACAACAATGATTTTCACTACGACCATCTACTTCTTTCACGACAACATAATTCCACGTTGGATCATTCTTATGCCGTAGAAATAAATCTGATGGAGTACTTCTAGTTTCAGTACCTCCGGAAAGTCCATCAAAGTTCATTGTGTATCTGAAAAATGAATCAAATAAGATACATATTTCTATCAAACATCATATTATTTTTCAATTAAATGATAAAACACATGGAAACTAAAGATTCACAAAACATTAAAGATGCAACAACTTAAAATATAAGAATGTAAAATTAGAGCAATCGGAAAGAAATGCTGTGTATGAATCACTCACATATTCTTCTGAATTATATGTATCAGCTCAAATCCGATTTGATTTTGTAGTCCAAAGGATCCACGTGTATAAAATATTTGCAATTAGTGAAATAAAGTGACTAGTAGAGACTATTCAAGTAACTCGACGGGGATGCAGTTGGTATTTTGTTTGGAATTTCAGTTGTATTTTTTGATAGAGACTATGCAATTAGAGTAATTTGTTTGGAAT
>RWGZ01001180.1:47412-59489 GCA_009725065.1 Utricularia reniformis | reverse complement strand
ACTATTCTATTTATAATCTTCTGACTTCTCACACATTCCAAAACACAAAATGTGACTGAACAAGTGACACTAATCCCATTCATGTCGCTAGATTATTGATATAGAGAGATGCTCGATAAAAATTACCAGATTTAATCATACAATATTTTTTTTTCTAAATTAGATTGTCCATAATGTCTATGATTATAGACAAATTATAGTCTATTATGTTAATAATTCTTTCTTTACACACAAATTAATAACATAAATGATATCGTGCAATTAAGATCACATGTAGTCATCCATAATCCAACTGTCATGTTGATTATCATCAATATTTTTTCTATATCCATTTATCATGCTATCACAACTATTGTTGTGTATTTCTTCATGAAATTCTACAAATTTCAACGCATATCTTCTGCAAAACTTTTTTTTCTAGAACATCATGAAATTAGAGGTCCTAAACAACAAACCTTATCAAATCCAAACTCACAAAACCAAAACACACAAATCACAAATTAGGAGATAAAATTTCTCAAACAAACACAAGTTGCACATCACTATCACTTTTTATTCACGAACATATCATCTTCAATCTCTTTAATCTGTAAGTTTTTTGTTTTTTTCTTCACCACTTTATTTCCCATGAAATATATGAATTTAGTTATTGAGATATATCTTTAAGAAGATATAAAAATAAATCTTATTAAGTAGATATATAGAAGATGCAGTCAAAAATATAAAAAAAGAATATTATAGAATATTCTATAGAATATTTTTTAAATTATATCTTAGTTTATACTTTATAAATTGTTGGCATTATAAATATAATTGTATCAATCAACCAATAGCGTATCATATTGTTCCATATTCTTTTTGTTATAGTGAATTCACGATCGAGTTTTATCGGTTACGTGGTTTTTCCAGTTTTGGGTTTCCACGCTAAATTTTGTGTTTTCTATTATTCTTCATTTATGTATTGTTCTCATCGCATTAATTCGATCCGATTCAGGATAACTTGAATTCTTTTATTCTTTGAAGGAAGGAATTTTCCCAACATAGTCCCCATAGTTTGATAATTTTGACAAATTTAGTCTTCCAAGTTTTTTTTCCACATTTTGACTCACTGAACTTTGGATAATTTGCATTATTCATCCTCATAGTTTGAGACATTTGGTAAAATCGACCCTTAAAGTTCAAATTTAGTTCCCAAAGTTAGATCGACACAAAACCGATTCATGTAGTTTACACGCAATGGTAAAATTGGTTCCCACAGTATTTTAAGATTGGCAAATTAAGTGATTCATATGAGTAACAAACATTAAATATGTTTTTAACGAGTACCATCGATACCTGATTTTCTGGTCGGAACTTTGCGACTCAGACTCGAAAAATTTATTTCAAAATATTTTTGGGTATTGTCCGGTATGTTGATCTTCTCGATCTGGGGAATGGAATTCCGGACGGATACAACAAAAACTAGATAATGCCGGTATTTTATCTGTACCTGATTTTCGGGTCGCACCCTGAGTTTTTCGAGGTGCGACCAGAAAAAAATAAAAAAAAATTGAATTTGTTTTAAAAAAAATATTTGTTGGTACCGACAGTACATCTCTTGACCGTAACGGAATTCCAGGTACCCTAAATGTGTCATATATCAAATTTAGCAAAACTATGAAAGTATAGGGACCAAGTGTGTCATTATCAAAGTTCAGAGACTTTGATAATTATAAAAAATTATCAAAAATTCAGAGACCTCGATCATTATCAAAAATTACAAATTGTGGGGATCAAATTCGCCACACGAATACAACATTAAGGACCAGTTTAACAAAAGTATGATAGTACGAGGACTATTTTAGTCACACATAAATTATTGAGATCTAATTTGCCACAATTGCAAAAATATAAGAACTAAAATGATCAAAACTATGAAACTATACCAAATTTGCATATAGTCATAAATAATATATTAATTTTAATTTTATATTCTGATGAATCCGAATTTTTTGTCAGTTCTCTCTATTGATTTTTCCTCAACACTTTATCGTTATTATAAAAAATTAGCTTATCTTCATATATATTATCTCATTTGTTTATAGCTTATAAAATTAAATTATCCATACTGTCTAATAAATTATTATAATATTCAAACTGGTGTTAACTTACAACTTTATCTTTATATTTAAATTCAAAACTTAATATCATAAAATTGATGAAAATAATATTCAAATAAATATATTTTTAGTAAACTGAACGTCAAACTTTTACTAGCTCAATTTTTATATATTCAAATAAAGATACTTTATATACTTTGGTCCTCAAACTTTATATATTTAAGTAAAATCAATCTCCAAAGTTTTGTGTACGTAAAATAGATCCCAATATTATTATTTTTTTGGCGAAACCAGTTTCTAAACTTTTGTGTTTTTGATATAATTGTTTCCCAAAATTTTAATTTTTTGGAAATTGAGATCTTTGGTCTAAGGATATCTAATTTTGGTTCTCAATGTTTTGAGATTTTGCAAATTTAGTCTATAACGGCATTAATGGTCCACAAAGTTTGAAAATCGTGCAATTTTAATACCCAAACGAGAAAATGGTGCTCTTAGTCCCAAAACTGTGATGATTTTGATAAATTTTGTCCTCAAAGTTTTTTTGGCATTTATAATCCCAAAACTTTCAATTTTTTCCATTATTCATCCCAAAAGTTTATAAAATTTGGTAAATTTGATCACCAAAGTGGCAAAACAAGTCCTCAAAGTTTGATTGCCACAAAACTAATCTTCATAGTTTATACGCAGTGGCAGTGTAGGTCACCTAAGTTTTAAAATTTTGCAAATTTAGTCCTCCAATTTAAACAATGTTATTTGACGCATTTACTATAGTTTGACATTTAATTTGACTTCCATTAGACTTGTTTGTGGTTGAATGGTGGTGCATTTTATAAGTAGAAAACAATCGATTGAATTAGTTAACCGAATAAACCGAGTTTTGACCGAAAAATCGACTTCATTCTCATGATTAATTGAACTAGTTATAACCGAAAAATCGAATGCTTTCTCATTTATATGAATATGAAAAATGATTTATATTTTAAAGTATCATACCCAGAAATCGCAATCCGACCCTACAACCCGATATTGGGCTGTAACGGAAAAATTCTGGTGCCTCCTGGTTTCACGTACCGATTGGTATGAAATCATTAATTATGTTTGATTATCGTTTAAGATTTAGAATCGTAAATTCAAATTTTGATGACTAATAAAGTCATTAGGAACCAAATTTGCCAAAATGAATATACTGCGAGGACCAAGTATGTTTTTATTATAGTTGGGAGACTTCAATTGTCAAAATTGAAAATATTGTGGATCAAATTTGACACACACATTAAATATTGAGGGTCAATTTTGCCAAAGTATGGAAAATATGATGATTGATTTTGCTAACTCAAAACTATTAGAATCATAATTGTCACAATTTGAAAACATTGGGGACCAATTTTGCCAAAACTAGAAAATTATGGCGACTAAATTTGCGCGTCGCCCTACCTAAACATTTCCTTGGCTAATTTGTTCCCAAAGTTTGAATAATTTGACAAATAAATCGCCACTTAAATAAAATGATAATAATCAACACACACATCTACTAATTAGATTTTCATGATATATTTAAGTGTTGATACAACGAAACAAATTTAGTATTAGATCTAATTTGTAGTATCTGCTAACTTTGAAGTGTTCACTCATAAACTTTATGGCTACGTGATGGGAACATAGAATAAGTATGGATCAATATGTATATATTGGAGAATGTAACGGTGAAATTAATCTAAACTGGCCGAATACCGAAGCTCTACAAATTTGAAAACTATATCTACTAAATTTCTATCTAAATTTCTTGATAAAGAACTCAATGAGATTAAAAATGCCACCACTTATCATTGACCAGAAAAATCAAAAACAAAATTGAGACCTCATTTTTCAGTAAGGGTTTTATACTAGTACTCGAAAAAGTAATACAAAAGCGAAAAATGAAAAAGCCAGATTTTGTAGGTGGAAAAGATTTCTGTAAAAGAAAGGATAAAAAAACACTCATACCATAGCCTTATAATACTCTATAACTTTAAATTTATAGATTTACAATAATTGAACGAGATGTATAAATCACAAAAAGAGTATAGTTGTTCATCTTCCGTAGGGTAATCTTGATCCGATCAAGATATTGTTGAATTTGTCTCACATTTGTTTAGAAAACTGAGATTGATTAAGTTTATAAGAGTGAGGAATGCTATCAAATAATTACTTAATAAAGTCTTTAAATATGTGGATTCATCCTCTTAATCTCGTTCGTTCACGCTCTCCTATCGTAATTTCGGCCACTCTATAATTCCAACACTGTTCGGTCAAAATCTTGATTATCAATATCTGGAAAGTTAGGTAATTTCAATTCGCAAAGCTAAAGTATCATTATTTGTCAAGATCCAAGCTAATGAAGTGGTCTTTCATCCCAAGCTGTGGTATCTCTCTTAAGCAGCCTCAAAGACTGAACCAAACGGGTTATAAAGTTAATTGAACCAATGAAGCCTATGGTCATGAAAACCAAAAAACATTAAGGGTTGGTTAGTCCTCATTTAGACAAAAANACAACACAATCAAGAAAATTAATTCAATCCAATATTGAATTAAGTTTGTTTTTTGGTCACATTTAATTAAACTTTATTTAAGTGTGATCAAATAAGTTTGTCTTAAATAAATTCTCTATATTTAGAAAAATTCGTCTTGGACAATACTTATATTTTCATCTTGGATCAAATCAACAATGAATATATTTCTCTAATATAGGATATAAATAATTTTTTGATGGAATACATATCTCCATACATAATTAATTATGGTTATCATATATTGGAACTCGTGCAATCAAATACAAGTATATTGCATCGACAAACTCTAACCAACGATATACAAAACAATGTGTCTCCTAAAGGCACAATTTTGATTAAAATTATATATCATCCAACTTCCTATTATGGTAATTCATCTAATGAATATCATGTATCAAGTCGTGTGATACTGAACCAGATGCATAAATTAACAAAGACAATTATAATACAATTAATTTTCTATCAAATAAATAAAATTATAAAAAAGTTAGGATATATGTTACCAAACAATATAATTCATATTTTTAATTCTTTAAATACATTTTTATGACAAAATATCCATCATATAATAAAAATAACGCTTTCATTTAAATGATAATGAGAAAAATTTAAATATGTGAAACTATGGTTTTGGGGCATACATTTATCATCTTGTATGTTACACTTATTGACTTTATTTTTCTTAAATTGTACTTATCTATTCATTTCAATACTTCATATCAAATGGTTGCTTCCTTAAGACCTGTTTTTATATAATTATGATAACCTAAAAGATTATAATCATTTTTGGCTCAGTTTGATACATGTTGAATTATATAAAAGTGTGTTTATATCCAAATATAAGAGTGACAAAGCAATAGAAGTCTTGAGAAATTAATTATAAATTATTCGACAATCTTGTATATTAGATTTATAATATTATTTGTCCATTTGAATTTTGGAATAGTTGTCCATTTATTTCATGAGCAATTTTGTATATTTTTAAGCTGGGACATATTGTTCTATACAATTCATCTAGAAATATCTCTTAGCTTAAACCTGGTCTATATATATACATATATAGTTTTATAGAAAAACAGTTGTTCATCATGAATTTGAACTTAAAACTTTGAATGAATAATATTATTTTTGTAAAAGAATTTTAAGTTAAATAAATAGCAATTATTAGTTATTGATTTAAATAATTGCAACTTTTACCAAAGATTTTGTGAATTAAGGAAAATTCTATCTATGAAATACAAATATGCATATTATCTAACATTTTTATGATCTTATATTATAAATAGGATGACGCAGATTTTTAAAATTTCATATTTATTTAACAACATAAAAATGTTTTATGAAGATTTGAGACATATAACTTGTATTTTTTATTTAAATTTTCAAGTCTGGGGTTCCAGTTTCAAAAGAGTTTCATATTTGAGATTAATAGTTTCGAAATTAGATTTTAGAGTTAGTTTATGATTTCAAATGATACAATTGGGTTTTCGGGGCTTAGGATTTAAACTTTTTAATTTGAAGTTTAAAGTATGTGTTAATGTATATAGTTTGCAGAATCTTGTTAAAACCATACCAAACATTATTTCAATAAAATGAGAGGTTCAATATTTAAATGTTGAACAATGATTTACTGGACATAAATATAATATAAATTTATACATTTTTACTTTTTAAATTAAAAAATAATAAATAATAAATTTGATATGCTCAATTCGATTTTTAGGTGTTAAATCTGTTTTTTAAAGGTTATTTTTAATAAAAACGGACTATACTTATGGTCGGTTCGTGGTTGACCGACTGTCTAAATTTTAACTATATTTGTTTGAAGAATATATTAATGAAATTTTGAAATTTTATTCATAAATCAAAAACATCCTAACCAAAATTGAAGTTCATATAAAAAAAGTCATCATACACCCGCAGAAGCAATAACATGTGTGATGGCGAAGAATCCATGAACGAAGCAAAAGTACCCTCCGATAGACAGAAACGGACTCCGTTAACTCCACAGCTCAGATGGCCGATCCCGATCACAAACATCACTTCTCCGACAAGGAATATGATCCTAAATGAATAACACATGTTCATTCTCAGACATCAAAGGTTAAAACATTAGAAGGTAAGTACCATGTTATTGTGAGCAGTATTAATGCAATTTGGTTTCCGGAGCGGCATCCAAAGGCTAAGGTGGGAACAATTTGAGCAAGTATAAGTATGACGTATTGTTATTTTAATCCTATTAGTTAAGCTGCGTTCTTAAAGCGATAAAAATGACACCAGATTTATAGTGGTATCCGATCACGTTGTCTTAGTTAAGACACGATCGTATCAGCAATCCACTTTCCAACACCCTGCAATTTATTCACTATTTTAGTTGTAATGTTCAACAAACAGAACACAAAACCAACTAAAACCACAGAATACAAATGATTTACAGGAAGTTAAAACTACGGTATATTAACAGATCACCACCAGTATACTGAACTTCTTAATCACTAAGAAGTCAGTAAAACAAACTTGCAGTTTTCAAACAGATCGTTGGTTAGCAGAGCAGTTTATGAATATACGCTTTTACGGCCTTAACAGTGAACATAATCTGTAGGCAGTTCTTATCACACAAGCTCAACGTATTTTCTAAGATATACATAATGTTTTAAGGCTTCAGTACGTATCTTGGTCAATGGTTTTCAGGAACTCAGATCTATATAGATCTGGCTTGAAAACACTTATATCGACACAAGTCTTTAAGAAACCCAAAGGTTTTCTCAAAGACGTAACCCAAAACACTATGTAATCTGACAGTAAGTGCTTGAAGCCAACTGTTTAGGCTAGAAGCAGACAATAGAATCGTAAATGCAAAACGTAAATTTGTAGAATGTAAATTTGCAGAAAGTAAACTTAACGCTTTCTTTAACCAAGTCACACAGTTTCTCAGATCGTCTATGATCTGTTTGAAACCCATACTATTAGGTCAAGAACAACAATATTCTACAGATACAGTGTGTTCGTCTTAAGCACCAGTTTACAGTTTCTCAGATCGTCTAGGATCTGTCTGAAACTCAACTATAGGCTCAAGATCGTTGAGAAAATCCATAGATTTTCTCAAGAACACGTAAAGAAAGGCGCTGTAAGTTTTTCAAAAATGTAAAACTTTTTCAAAAACGTAAAACAGCGCTAAGACGTTATAGCTAAGTTTTAAAACTAAGCACAGAGAAGCAGTAAACGAAAAACAACAAGAGTAAACGAAAAACAGCAAGAGTAATGCAAGCAGAATTGAAAATCGCACACAGAAACTAGAGAGCGAAAGATAGAATTCAAAAATGCGTAAAGCGTAAAAGTGACGAAATCTGAAGCGACGAACATATTTATAGTACGGGTCACCGCCTTACTGTTACAACTGGCCCAGCAGGCCAAGTCCAACATCCAAACGTAATTAGAAGCTGCTAGAAGGCCCAGCAGCCCAGTCACTTCCAAGGTCCAGTAACACATGCGAGGCCCATTAAGTATACATGGCCCATTAAGCAAACGAAAATAACGATATTACCGAGATTAGACGACTTCAACATTCTCCCCCTTAATCTTTGTGATATCGTAGACGAGTACCTGTAACACCCGAGACATACTCCTTCAAGTGTTTCGGTCTCACTCACACTTAAGAGGACGATGAACTCCCCCTTATTTCGAAAAGGTATAGTTGGGGAGGGATGAACAAACCATAAGACAACCTTATTCCAGCTAGGGATTTCTCTCCCTAAGTCCAGATGCGTATGCTCCTCACATAGTGATGCTTAATTTCAATGTGTTTACTTCTAGAGTGATAGACTGGATTTTTTGCTAAGTTAATGGTACTAGTATTATCACAATTAACAATCACAGTTTCTATAGGCATATTATAGTCAAGCAATTGAGATTTTATCTACAAAATTTGAGTGCAACAATTTGAGAGACATATACTTAGCTTCGGTAGATGAAAGAGCTACCATGCTTTGTTTTTTACAAAACCATGACACTAGACATGGACCTAAGAAATGACATGAACCACTTGTGTTTTTTAGATCCAATTTACAGCCATCATAATCAGCATCATCATACACAACAAGTTCAAAATTTTCAAAATTTGGATAAAACAATCCTATATTTAAAGTTCCTAGTAGATATCTAAATATGCGTTTCACAGCTTTCAAATGTGACACTTTTGGATTAGATTGAAACCTAGCACACATGCAAACAACAAACATGATGTCCGGTCTAGACGAGGTTACGTATAATAAGGATCCTATCATGCTCCTATATAATGTTTCACTTACACTTTCCTCATTTTCATCAATTGTCAAGTTTAAGTGAGTTTGCATCGGAGTTTTCATAGATTTTGCATTACAAACATCATACTTTATCAAAAGTTCTTTAATGTATTTAGATTGCGTAATGAAAACACCAGATTCAAGTTGTTTAATTTGCATGCCTAAACAAAAAGAAAGTTCTCCCATATTGCTCATTTCAAATTCAGATGGCATAAGGTCACAAAATTCAGCAATTAAACATGAATTGGAACTATCATATATGATGTCATCCACATAAACTTGCACAAGAATTAAATCAGAATCTAAGTATTTGACAAAGAGAGTTTTATCAACACTACCCTTCTTATACCCACAAAATAACAAATATGTACTCAATCTTTCATACCAAGCACTTGGAGCTTGTTTAAGTCCATATAAAGCTTTGAGCAATTTATACACATAATCAGGTTTAGAAGGATCTGAAAATCCAGCCGGTTGTTTAACAAACACATTTTCAGAAATAAAATCATTTAGAAATGCAGATTTGATGTCCATTTGGAATAACTTGAAACATTTATATGCAGAAAATGCAATTAACATTCTAATTGACTTCATTCTAGCAACGGGAGCAAAAGTTTCACCATAATCTATTCCCTCTTCTTGTGTATATCCTTATGCCACTAACCTAGCTTTATTTTTAACTATGTTACCATGTTCATCAAGTTTATTCTTAAAGATCCACTTAGTTCCTATGACATTCTGATCTTTAGGGGGTGGGACTAATTCTCAAACACAATTTTTCCTAAATTGAAGTAATTCATCTTGCATTGCATTGATCCAATTAATATCACTCAAGGCATCATTTACATTTTTAGCCTCTATGAAAGATACAAAAGCATGTAATTTACAAAATGAATTAAAAGACCTACGGGTTCTAACTGATTCATTAACATCTCCTAAAATATTGGACTTAAACACCTAGGCATATTCGGTCTATAAGACGGTTTTTCAATTCGACCAGATTCATTAGGTGGAATAGGAACTGAGATTTCAGACTCGAAATTTTCAGGTTCAGTTTCTTCCCTACTTACAAAATAGTGATAATCTTCTTTTTCATTTTCAGACTCGAAATTTTCAGATTCTAAATCCTTTTCGTTATGTGGTTCAGTTTCTAGATTTTTATTTGTTTCATCGAAGAAGATGACATGTATTGATTCAATTACGTGTTTTAGTTCCTTAAGAAATATCCTATATGTTTTCCTAGTTGACGAATAACCTACAAATTTGCCTTCCATACTCTTACTATCAAATTTACCTAATGTTAATTGATCGTTATTATATACAAAACATTTGCACCAAAAAACATGAAAATAACTAACATTCGGTGTTTTGTCAAATAGTAGTTCATATGGAGTTTTCTTAAGGATTCCTCTAAGTGTAACTCTATTAACTACGTGACAAGCGGTATTTACAGCTTCAGCCCATAAATACTTGGGTGTTTTATGTTCGGTTAACATAGAACGAGCCATTTCTTGTAAGGTTCTATTTTTACGTTCTACAACACCATTTTGTTCGGGAGTTCGAGGACACGAGAAATTGTGCTCAATACTCGAGTTTTGACACAAGTTTGTAAAATCATTATTATTAAATTCACCACCATTGTCACTCCTAAGGAATTTTATTTTAAGATCTAATTTATTTTCCCATTCGATTTTAAACTGATTAAAGTATGAAAACGTTTCTGATTTTAATTTTAGGAAAAAGACCCAAGTAAACCTAGAAAAGTCATCAATTATGACAAAACACCAACTTTTTACTCCTATACTAGATGACCTAATTTCATCAAACAGATCCATATGTAATCTTTCTAGTTTCCTAGATGAATTCACATCATTAATTCTTTTGAAATTTGCCCTAGTTTGTTTGGACTTAGCACATACTTCACAATTATACTTAGTGTTTCTAAAAGTGTCATCTATACACCTCTAATTAGATTACCTTTTTTCAGTTTAAAAATAAGATCTATACTAGCATGTCCTAACTTCCTATGTCATTCATATGCAGAATCAGATTGAGAATTTAATCATGCATCCACATTTTCAACTTTATTTAACATATAGACATTTTTCACTCTACATGCTTTCAAAATTAAAACACCACATTTAAACACATTGCATGCATCTTTACTAAAAGTAACCTCATAACCAGAATCACATAATTGACTAATGCTTATCAAATTATGCATCAAATTATTAACATGCAAGATGTTCACAATTTCAAATTGGCCAGATTTAAAACTTCCGGTACCTATCACTTTACCATTAGAGTTGTCACCATTGGTAACTCTACCACCTCTAGTACTTTTATAATCACCAAGCAATTCCTTGTTTCCTGTCATGTGGCGAGAACATCCACTATCTAGGATCCACACCTATACATTTAGGCAACCATATTTGATTAATAGAATAAAACTTTAATGTTTCATATTTCCTACGGTAAGATATCAGTCTGCTAATGAGAGTGTTAACAGAAATGGTTCTTTCGTTTCCAACTTTTACAGCAGCAGGCAAACTGATGACAAGTTTATTTGAGTGGTTCTTAAGACTTTTCCTACTAGGTGCATGATACTTAGTGAATCTAGGTTTTGGATTAAAACCTATGCCCTGTCTAGAGGAAATAAACTTGTTATCAGTCTCTACACATTCATTATGTTTCATATTGCATGCTTTTTCAATCTTAGTTGTTTCTACATTATAAGAAGTAGATGCTTTCACAAATTTGTTATCAAAGGCATTAACTGAAACAGTAACATGCAAAACATCTTGTTTATTCACATTCACATTTTCAGCCGAGCAAGTAGGAAGAGAAGAGTCAAAATAGTCATGTGAAGTTGATTTAACATATTGTAAAGGAGATTTTGCACATGAATTTCAGAGACCGAATTGAAACCTAAACCAGTTTTATCATAGAAGTTTTTCTGAACACTTAGGATCTTATTTAGACACTGAGTACTATGATTGTTTTCAATTTCTAAGTGTTTGGTTTCAGAAAGCAGAATTTCGTATTTCTTTTCTAAATCTGAATATTTCTTAACCAATTTCGCAAATTCTATTAGTAAATCACTACATTCCTCAGAATTATTTGAACTG
>RWGZ01001180.1:29827-46385 GCA_009725065.1 Utricularia reniformis | reverse complement strand
TTCTAAATTCCTAATTTAATCTTTCATTTAAAACACAACATATTATATTGTCAACTTTGATCATTTTGAGAAAATTACCTTTAAAATTTTATATAGTTTATTGTTGGGGATTAAACACGTGTGCGAACAACCTCGATAGATTATGTAGAACCCGAGAATTCAAGCAAAGAGAAAACAACGACACAAGAAATTAACGTGGAAACCCGGAATGGGAAAAAACCACGTGACCGGCGGAAACGGTCAAATTCACTATTACTTGAGAAGATTACAACACACACACACGAAGAGGAAAACTCGAAATACAATAGTATTGAAGTACATAACAATGAACCCTAAGACCCCTTTATATAGATGAGGTGATTGAGATATTAAGATAATAAACAAATATTCCTAATATTTGATCATATCTCCATATATGATTATCCATAATCAAATCATATATATCCGTCCATATATATATATTTGATATGATATTATTTCCTTCAATATCTCATTCCATAACTGCCGATATCTTTGACCAGTGGGCCCCACCATATCTCAGTTCCGTCCTCGACCGATTGCCTCCATCTCATATCTTCGGATCACATGCTTTGGTCCTCTACCGATTGCTTCGGTCCTTTTGTCACATTCGGTATTGCGTACTTCGGTCCTAAACCGATCGGTACCAATACCGACCATCCCATCTTCCATGTGTGCCCCGATCGACCACATTGTCGATCGTCATCCAAGTGTGACCGATCGATACCAATACCGATCTCCACATTTAACATTTATGTCATATGCTCCATATCTCTAACATAATTTAATATATATAATTTAATTATATATATTAATTTATTTCATTGTAACCAAATTTTAAAATTAGTCAATCAATAAATTTCCACATTGACTAAATAAAAAATAGCAAAAATACATTAATCCCAGAAACGTGTATAAAACTAGAAATTACAAATACAAAAAAATGAGTTATTGCGTTGCTTATTACAATAAGATTGTAATGGGATTATTGTTCTTGTTTTCGTTTCTCGGTTTTATAGTCATCATCATTATGATTATGTTTTTGGCATGTAGATTTTCACAAATTACGTGAAAAAATATTCAAAATATGTAAGTTGTATTACAAGATTGGAGAGTTTATTCTCAATAATAATCACCATTTGCTCTAATCATTACTTCATTTGAATATTTATTTCATTATGCATCAAATGTATAAGAGAATGGACACGAATATAACATATAAGATGAAATATATAATATGTAAAATATTTGACAAAATCTATTACTATTGGATGAGACACACAAATAGTTCTAGTTTCGTGGATTTGGAAATTTTTTATCCCAAAAATTTTATAATTATGATTCTCTAAATATATTGTGAATAAATCAAGTCCTTACACTCTAATATTTGACATTTCCCAAACTTCAATTTATGTGGTAAATTTGATATTCAATATTTTCAATATTAACAATTAATAGCTACAAGAGCATATTGAACCAAAAAAACCTTTAATATATACTAATAAATAACTTTAGCAATATGACATATAATAACCAAATGATATAGATTACACATCAAGTTTGAAATAATATAAAGACGAATACTCCAAAGATTATAAATTGTGTATTTAAAACATAAAGTTTTAAAACTATTTAAGAATGATTTTCAAGTGTAATGTAGCAATTTTCCGTCCATTTCCCAGAGTAGT
The DNA here is from genome assembly GCA_009725065.1 of Utricularia reniformis. Taxonomy (NCBI): domain Eukaryota; kingdom Viridiplantae; phylum Streptophyta; class Magnoliopsida; order Lamiales; family Lentibulariaceae; genus Utricularia; species Utricularia reniformis. Next base: position 44,679 of record RWGZ01001180.1, on the reverse strand, counting down.
TTTAACAACTTAAAATGTTTGAGACATGCTTTTTGCGGCTAATTTGGGATAATATTGCTAATCCAAAAATCAAATATTGTTTTAGGGCGAGTAGCGGTCGTCCGCTATAGCTTTCCACGTCTGCTTTCCGCGGACGACGACAACTATAGCTGGCCACGTCAGCTTTCCGTGGACGACGTCCGCTACTCACATATGTATAAATATAGGGTGATTTCACTTGTGAAATCACCCCGAAAAAAATTCGCTTCGTGTTTTGGAGTCCGAAAAAATATTCTAAATTTAGGAACAATTTAGTTTTTAGTAATTTAAATATTTTATTACTGTATTTTAATTTATTTATTATTGTCAATTGCTAGTTTAAATTTAAATATTGTATTTTTGAACTATTATTATTATGTTTTGTACATTATTGTGTAATAGATATGGAAGGTGACAGACCACGTGCTCCCATAAACGGAAGTGTCCTACATCATCAGAATCATCATATTAGTAGAAACATTATAAATGGAGAGCATGATTCGATGATCCAGTATAAGCATGGTGATTATTATTTGAGTAAGCTGGTGGCGTTGGATACTAGAGTTTCTGCGTGCTTCATACGGTGGGGGTTTTACGGAGTATTCAAGACGATCCGTATCAAGCTGGATAATCATTTGTTGACTGCTATGGTAGAGCGGTGGCGACCCGAGACGCATACATTCTTCCTCCCTATGGGCGAGGCCAAGGTGACACTACAGGATGTGTCACTCATATGGGGATTGCCCATATTGGGCAATGTTATCACTGGTCCACGACCAAATAGGAATGTTGGGGAGTGGAAACAGTATAGCACTGCCGTGTTCGGGTGGACTCCTAGAGTCGAGTTTATTAGTTATCCGAATTTCAGTTTACGTGGTCTGGGAGAGCATGTGTTGGAACGGGCAGCTCTGCCATTTGAGTCTGATGATGAGGTCCTATGTTTTGCTCGGGCTATCTGTCTCCTCATAGTGGTTTCGATTTTGTTATCGAATAATAATGGGGACAGAGCAAAACTCATCATGATGGACCTCTTTAGAAATGATGATGAGATGACGGGACTTAGCTGGGGATCGTCCGTACTTGCGTACTTATATCGAGAACTATGCAAGGCTTCGACCAGTCTCGTGACAGTAGGTGGAGCATTCCGAATTGTACAGGTGTGTCAACGTTATACAAACTTAATCTCATATCAATAGCTAATATAATATTGTTTATGATTTTCAGCTATGGGCGTGGTCCAGAATTCCGGCTATGAAGCCGGTGTTCATGTACCGCTTTTCGAATGAGTCCTTCGACCTACGTAGTTACCAGTACTACGGTTGGAGGTTTGTATTTCATTATTTATTATTTTTTATAATAATTTAATTTAATGTTTTGTTTATGTATTTTACAGGGAGTTTACCGATCGTCTGGACCATACGAGCACGGCGCACAATGCGCTAAGGGTTTGTCGAGATGCACTAAATGCAATTGGGAGACGAGAGGTATTGTAATAAATAATGACTTATACAAATTATTTTGTGCGTTTGTTAATGTATAATTTTCAGTTCATATGGATGTCATACACGGATGGTGACCTAGAGCACGCTGATGCTGAGACTACTGCGGCATGGCGTTACACGGGACCAATTTTATTTTTCGGCCGCGTGGAACACCATCACCCCGATCGTGTGGCACGTCAGCTCGGAGGTGTCCTCTCCATTCCCGGACCAGCAGGGGATGCAGGGCTCCTAAGGCTCTTGCATTCTTATAACTCCGAGAAGGGTCAGGATTGGGTCAGTATCCATGCCAAATGGATCTATATGTGGGACCTCCTGTTCGAGCACTTGTTCGTGGACGGAGCTAATGCGTCGGAAGACACATATTTTGCGTGGTATTGTACATATGGTATACCACATTTAGCCGTCCGATCGAACGAGGAGACCGGTTGGAGATGAGGAATAGTAGAACCCAATGCCCGAGTGGTAATGTGATCGGTTTGTGTTGCATTGTGTTACATTTGTGTTATTTTGATCGATTTTGTTTGTTTGCAGGCCACACAGTTGGACGACTTTGCGGGAACGCATCTACGGGGAACGCAGAAGCTACCCATAGACTTAGGGAAATACAACATTTTGCTTTCTCCCAGGTCTATGGGTACTTACCTTCCCCCCACTACACGTCGTCTGCCATGAGCTTCTCACCTCCTACTGAGCCATCTCCGATGCCTCGACCGTGGACGCAGTACCCTACATCCGGTTACGCACACCCACCACCTGACCCAACTGCTGGGACGTCGTACGGCTCACAACAGTATCCTCCTATGAGTTATCCATATAGAGATCCATCATCTCGTCATCATGGATATTTGTCTGCTCAGTACCAGACTCCGCCATACCCACGAGGGCCTACTCCCAGTGAACTGCCTCCGATGAATCGTGACAGGGAAAGGCATCGAAGACGGAGGGAACGTGGAGAGTCCAGCGCGGCACCTGAGCATCCACGTTTTTTTGACGATGACTTGATAAATATTGATTTTTTGGATAGAACTCTCCCATGATTATGATTTTTTTGAAATTTTTGAAATTTTTGTATTAAATATTAATTTTTTTGTTATTATATTACTTATTTTAATATTAATATTAAAACATTAAATTAAAATAAATTAAAATATACAATTAAATTAAAATTTAAATATACAATTAAATTTTAATATTAAAATTCAAATTAAAATTAAATCAAAAATCTCTAGAGATCCATATCTGTTGGAATTCTACTTCCCCTACGTCGCCCTCTTCGGATAACTTTTAATCTACTGGGGTCATACCACAACTTCCACCCTGGGCTCGTCCATGTGTACTCGGGTCTAAGTGAATGAAGGACTGCTTCCCCGTAAGCTGCCTGCAACATATCTACGGTTGACCCCCGTATGAACATGCGGTCAGGTGCACGCCCAATTTGTTTCGCCGCTTTAATAGCATGTGAACATGGTACCCGGTACGTATGCCACTTCGAACATGTACATGTTTGTCTTTGCAAGTCAACAGTGTGAATGTATGTCTCATAACTACGGCCAGTGTCTACCTCAACTTCAGCGACTAGGCGATCGACGTCCCACATCTTCAAAGTATGAAAATTTGCTTTCCTTTTGGCACGTCTGTAAAATTTTTTAGCAGCTTCCGTCAACAATTCATTGTTCGAAGTCATGGATTGGATCTCTGAGTGCCTCTTCATGAAAGTCTCGCTAGCCTGATAAAATGTCGCCATAACTATTGTTGTGATCGGTAAGCGCCGAGCAACTTTCAATACTCCATTGATGGCCTCAACTTGGTTCGTGGTAAGTGTCTCACATCTCTTACCGTCATCGTGTATCAAAGTCTACTTGGTAACATCTTTTCGTTCCAACCAACGATATGCCTCTTCATTTTTGCTCCGAATTTCGGCCATGTCATTTTGATATTTATAAACTTTTGATCGGACACCGACTCGATAAGCGATTTGTTTCAATTCGGTGTTCTTAAATGCGCTATAGAAGTTAGAACAGAAGTGTCGCAGACACCAACGATGGTCCAGGTGTCCAGTTTGGAACGCTTCCATCAAACTCACCGCCTCCATAATACATGCTGCCCGATCGGAAATTATACATGTCTCACGTATGCCGATAACAACGATGTCGAGCATCTCTAAGAACTAAGTCCATGACTGTGTACTCTCAGAGTCAACAAGAGCATAAGTGAGAGGAATGACATGACCACTACCGTCTTTTGCCACGACAATCAACAATTTGTGGTTGTACCTACAATTCGTATATGATTAAAATATGAATTAATAATAATTTTAATGTAAAGAAGTATTTACCTCGCATACAAGTGTGTTCCGTCCACAGAAATAACTGGGTCACAGTATTGGAATACGTCAACACACGGTTTAAACGACCAAAACACGTACTGAATCATATAGTTCGGCGGTCCCAAATCAGTCTCGTACAGTTGCCAACGTACCACACTCCCATTGTTCATATGTAATATCTCTCCAAATAAAGAAGACAACTTTGTCATTGACGATTCCCATGACCCGTACACCATCTCAAATGCACGTTGAAGTGCATACCACGTCTGCTCGTATTTGACAGTCAGTCTATAATTCACACACATATGAGTCTGAACAGTCTTTACTTTTATACATGCATAACAATGTTGGATATTACAATTATTATATATTAAAATGATAATATATAACATTTTACCATTATCATTTCTGATGAAAGGTTTCATCTCATATGCAATAAAATTTCGCGACATGTTACGATGACCATCCACCAGTAGTATGTTATCGCACATATGATCATACTGGTATACATATATTTGACATACATTATCGCGTGCCCAACATATTGCTCTAAGATGAAATGTACAATCTTCATGTACACATTTAATTACACATTTCTACGATGCGCTCTCCACAACTTTGTATTGCCATTTTTTCGAATATGAAAATGTGCAATGCAATACTGAAGATGAAACTTATCTTTAAATTTCATTCGAACAGCCAAGTTTGGTTCATCAATTTCATACTTCGTGTATTTGCATCGGCTAGAGATCTCTGGCACTAGATCAGATGATATCAATGGCACAGCTAACATAGCATAATATGTTGCCCATTCGTGTATTTGAATCGGGCTCGGTGTCATTATCAGACCCTTCCTCTTGTCCACCAGAAGTCGAACCAATGTCGTCATAATATGTTGCCCATTCAGGATCCATCTCTATGATTACTACATGTCGAATACACAATATCAAATATTACAAGTGAATAATAAATATTCAAATAATTAACGAAATTCAATTCAAAAATAGGATTTGATTATACCTGAAATCTGTAATCGCTGAACACTTCAAATAATGTTGTATGTGTTGTTTGATATAAATTTGTGTTGAAATACAATCCATATATATAGAAACATAAATATCGAATGACAAACGCGGAAATTGAGTGTCAATAACTATAGCGGACGACGTCCGCTACTCGCCCTAAAACAATATTTGATTTTTGGATTAGCAATATTATCCCAATATTTGCCTCATTTTATGGTTTATGATGCAAATACAAACGAATGATTTGTTTAAATACGCTAGTGTCAAACCTAAATACTTTTGGATTTTCTGGAGTCAAATATCCATTTATAAAGAACTTAGAGAATATTATATTTATAACTTTTTAAATATTAAGAGTTAACATGCATGATTATAACAATTTATGGTTTATTTTTTCAAAATTTCAAAGTTTGGAGCATAATATTTATGCAATTTTATAGTTTTCCTATTTACTACAAGCCTCACTCAAATATAATATTAATAAATGAATACATATTTAAATATAAAAATATACAATAATTTGAATATCTTAATCCATTAGGATTAAAACACAAGAAATGAGCAAATGACCAATCTACATTTGATCGATAGAACGGCATTAGAATTTTAATAATACGATTTATATTACATTTATTGGATATTATAATACTGTATCTCAAAATTACAAATCATATCCTTTTAAATATTGCTAAAATATTCAAATTAAATTTACCATTTCATCATCTTATTATCTTATTCAAAATAATTATATTACTGTAATTATAACCATTTTTCATAAACTATTCAATTTCAAGATTCTATATATATAATGTAAGTTTTAGACTTACAAATAATAGTCGTAAAACCGCAATTTATGTGAGTTCTTATCTTGTTTTTTTTCGTATAGGAAGACGATGGTTATCGATCTATTGTTCCTATTTCTAATTCTCGGTTGTGTTGCGATTGTGATTATGCTTATGTTATGTTTAGTCTTTCCCGAGAAACTTTTGAGTTGTATGTCCATTTTCAGACGGAGTTGATGTTACGTACAATAGAAATTCGCAGAAAATTATTTTATAATTCCAACATATAAGATAATTCCATGTATCATTATTGATTTTATTTTTCTAATATATGATCTTTATATCATTATTTCAACATGTATGTTGAATTTGTCCTTAGATAAATCAGATTCATTAGGTGTATAAGGTGGATGATTTGCACAAATACCTTTATTACACTTTCAAAAATATTTTTTTAAATTCACTTACAATAATACATTTATCTCTTTTTAATTAAAAAATATTCATTTATTAATAAAATCAAAACTAAAGGATGTTTTACCAATATAAAATCAATTCATTTTAATAACTACTCCAAAAATATATATGTTATCTTTACGAAGTGAATTAATTTTTTTCCCACTTAAACATACAACATGGTAGCAAAACTTAAGATGATAGAGGTATTATAGTTATTAAGATGAATGAAATTCTTTTTGAGTAACCCATCTATTTTTATTTAGTGCTAAAACATCCATTAGTTTTTATTTTATTAATAAATGGATATTTTTTAATTTATAAATTAGATTAAATAAGATAAATGTATTATTGTAAGTGAATTTTAAAAAAAATATTTGTAAAAGTGAGAAAGTATAATAAAGATATTTGTGCAAATTTCTCTGTGTGTTTGATCATATAATGACTTTATCAAATCTTTTAAATGTGTGATATCATCTCTTTAATCTATTATATCTTGTCATAATTTCAACAATCTATTCTTGTGCCATGTGTTCAAAAACCCGGGCCCAAAAGCTGTCTGGTTTTGAAACTATGAGAAGTTTGCAGAGAGAGGAGAGAGAAGCCACACCCTAAATTGTATAATCATGTGGAATCGACATCTTTGAAGGAAGAAGAAGAAGTTCGGGTTGAGGAAGAAGCTATCGTGGCTGCACAGTTACACAATCTTTCTCTTTGCTCAGCCCGATTTCCAAGTGCTCTTTTTAAATGCCGGTGGAGCTTGAGAAGAAAGGCTAGCCGCCCTTATTAGTCAAGCTTAGACTATTCAATTGCGCAAAGAGCCCCTTCTAAAAACATACACATTATTCTTATACTTTTGTTGTGCTCAACCTTATTGGAAATCCCCACCAGTTCTCGTGCAATAGATGATTCCCCTGGTTTCGGTAAACCCTAACTTAATTGTCCTAAGAATGCCAGACAAAATTTATTTAACTATAAAATTTTTAAAAAATTAAAAAACATTAAAATAAGAAAATGGTTTGAACCGGTTCTCAATCGATTTGAACCGGTTTGGATCCAACCGAATGTGTTATCTATCACTGCTAAAAATCTGTAATAACAAAATTTAGACCCCCTTTTACGGATAGGGGTCGAACGAAAAAGTAATACGAAAGCAAGAAGTAAAAAGACACGATTTTTGTAGGTGTAAAACCTTTCTGTAAAAGAAAAGATAAAAAACCACCCCGGCCGTAGCCTTTGAATCCACTATAAACGTCAAGTTCGTAGATTTACAATAGGAGAACATGATGTAGAAAACAAATGATAAAAGATCATGTTTTGATGGTTGTAGTCGTAGGTTTCCCGGGCGAAAAAGAAGTGAATAGCGGCCTCCACTTTAGGTCAAGAATCCAAACCCTCCTCCTTAACCTTTTAACAATGTTCATATAGGTGATTTGTCCAGCCCAATTATAACTCTCTCGGCCCATCAATAATGAAGTCCAATAAATAATGATCCATTAATATCTAAATTAAATATAAAGATTCATTAAATAAGTAACCCGGTTGAATACCACAAAAGCTATAACGAAGTCAACCATCATATATCTCGATCTTTTGAATATCATTATCTTCTTCAATAACGACTATATAGAAATAGATACATTCTCAAATAATAAATTCTCATGGCAATATCAGAATAGATGACCGGTTCATATTTCTGGTCTGATTTTAGAACATAGCTTGTGCCATTGAAGAAACTAGAAAACAACGTAACGTTCGAAATTGTTAGTTTTAATGGAAATATATCAAGTCACAAATTTCATATATGTAGAATTTTATGTTAAGATATGAAAATTCTCAATTTAAAAACTGAAATTTGTATAAAAATCAATTAACAATTTTAATCATTTCCAAAACTTTGTACAATTTTTCTCCAACCAGAAGCAGTGATAAAAACTGAAAATTTCTAAGGGGTGAATATTATTTAAAGATATTAAATAAAAAATTGACATTTGTGTATATTAAATACATATGAATATATGTTCTTTTATAATTTAAATTTATATTAAAATTTCGGGATTTTTGTATCATGTTATAATAGGAATGGAACGTCCACTTCTTGATCATCATCGTTGGATTCGCTCATCATGTTTTTTGAAAAGAAAATTACCTTGTACATAATGAGTATATTATCGTTTCTTCGAATTTGAGATCGTATTTGAATTTCAATGAATTCTTCGTAATTTCGATTTTAAAAATGAGTTATCATTTTGCATAATTAATATGATTTTTAATGGTTAAATATTACGAGTTATATCGAAATTTAAAAACGATACTTGATATACGGAACCATTAATAATGCCAAAAAACACAAATCATGTTCGTATCTTATGGTAGATAATTATTTCATTTGCAATTATTAATTGAAATAAATTCTCGAGATATAGAATAATAATAATAATAATTTATTTTGAGAAGATGCGGAAGAAAATTCGATCAAATCGACCAATTTCAATAATGAAACAAACTCAAGGATACGGGATTATTCATCAATTTTTAATTTTTTTTTTGTGAGCTTATTATCTTTGAAAAAATAGATTAATAAATCAAATAGAGAAAAATAAAATGAGTGTCATCATTGTTTTAAATTTCACCAAATTTATGTGAAATGATAAATTTCGATCAACACCGAAATAAAATTTATTTCGGCTAAAATTTGGTGATCGAATTATGTTTATTAATTGAACTTTTTTTTATTTTAATGTTCAATAATACAAAATTGAATACATTAATTTCCAAATTTAAAGGTTTTAAATATTTAATTTGAATTTATAAGAAATAGTAATTTTAAATAATCAATTTTAAGTTGCAATTTGTACTTACATGTTTATATTTCACTTACTAAGAAATTAATGATAAATATTATTAATATATTCAACTATTAATTTGTCTCATAAAGATATTAAGTAGTGTGATCGAAATTTTTTATAGATTTCAATATTTTCCCAAAAATTTCATTTTTCGCTATAATATGCTCTGAAATTTATCATAAATTAAAATTTGATTGTTATTACCAGATCTGCAAATATGTACAAGATTATCTATTTAGTAATGGTCAAACATTGATTTTATGTTGTAAATAAATTAGTTTTCTAATTATTAAATTATTTATTAATCAACATAATTTTATTTTTTCATCTAGATTATTTTTATTTAATAAAAGATGTTTTATTTCTAATTCATAAACTTCATTTAGTATTATTTAATTTATATTCATAATTATATTTCATTAATTTAATTAAAATTGATCATTTTTTACTACATTAACATCAATCCGAAATACACAAAATAAATTACACCATTAATATCAAAATATAAATAATAAGGCATGCATATATTTTATAAGGCATGTACAGATTCTCATGTTTCCTTTGACTGTTTAAATTATATTTATATTAATTATTATTATATTACAAAAACAATTTCTTAAATTATGTAATACATTAATTTGCGGGGTGTTTGTAAGAGACACCTGAACATTAAAATAATGTAAATACGGTGATCTTAAAATTTGTAAATGTAATGCAAAATTTTCTAAGTTGATATAATATGTGTGTTGTTAACCCAAGATTTTTAAAGTTGTAAACACATGCTCTAAGTTTAAGAATTACGTAATTGACCCTTAAGTTTCAAAATCATTTTTATTTGATCCTAATATTCGTTAATATTTTAAATGCAATTATGATTTGTATTTGACCCCTTAATCTTTAAAATGTGTAATGACTATCTCTCCAAATTGTCAAAACTACCTAATCAAAGAATGACGAAAGTCGTTACTATTTACTCGAAGGTCATTCTTAAACGGTTTTAAAATTTCAAGATCTTTGCATACAATTTTTAAAACTTGAGGGTCATCATCTTTACAATATTTTAAACATTAAGACCATCATCGTAATTTTCTCATATTAATTTGTAACTATTCATAAAATATCATATTGTATGATGGATTCTCTTCTGAGCAACAAAGTGCTTAATTAGTCCATTATTATATTTTAAATATTTTTAAAATTTAATTTAACTATTTATTTATTTGTTCTAATTTTGAAATATTATGTATTAGTTTTATTATTCTTAAATATTCATACAATATCGTCCATAATTACCTTCTTAATTTAATATTTTGTGTAATATGATTAGATAAAATGTCATTAATTTATTTAGTTTTCGTTATAAGCTAATATTAAATAACAAAAAATAATATTAAAATGTATCTATTTACCTGAGTCTGACTCTTTTACTAATCTGAATCTCAAAATCCGAGCCCACGAATCCCTACACTACACTGGAGTAGCAGTATCCCTCTATCATAGATCATATTCAGTTACTATATTATTGATTCTAAAATATTTCAAAATATTTAGTTAAATTTATAAAAAAGTTTTCAATATTCATAAAATTAGATTTTCATTTGGCATTTTAGTTATATATATATATTATCACCAACATTGTGATAAGCCACCCAAATTCATCTTCGTTTCTTCTATTTTTTTCTATTCGGTTTGATTATTTTCGGGTTTTTTCGATTTGAGATATTATTTAAATAATTTATTAATATAAAAAATTGGATTTTTATTGCAGGAGGATGAGCATAACTATGTTCTTCCTTGCCTTGGGAGGCATTGCGGCTCTAGTTCTATTTCTTCTAATAATTACAGGAAAATGCAACTGGGTTTTGAGCTGTTGTAGAAGAAGTTGATTTTAACAAATTATTAATATATGTAAAATAATTTGTTATATAATGTGAAAACTTATGATCTTAGGTTAATTAGTTTGATTAAAATTAAAGAGAAAAATGTGTAGATGGCCCATAATGTTTAAAATAGTGTAAAGGTGATGCCCCCAAAGTTTGTAAATTGCATGAGAAGCTCCCGAAGTTTCAAAACCGTTCGAAAATGACCCTCGAGTGAATAGTAACAGTTTTCGTCTTTTTTCATATAAGTAGTTTTGATAATTTATGCGTTATTTTTAAAATTTTTAAAGTTTGGAGACATAGTCATGACATCTTTTCAAGGTAAATGAGTCAAATATAAACTATCGGACGATTAAAATATTAACGAGTATAAGTGTTAAATATAAACAGTTTCGGAAGTTCAGGGGGCAACCACACAATTTTCAAACTTTGAGGGCACGGTGTTTACAACATTTAAAAGTTTGGGGGCCAACCGCACACATTATATCAATTTCAGGGGTTTTTTATGCAATTTACAAATATTAGGGGCATCGTCTTTACACATATTTAAACATTAGGGGTTAATTAAAAACACCACTCAAAAATTAAATTAACATGTATTATATGGTTTATCAAAATATTTGAGTAAATGCTTCTTCGTATCCAAAACTAGTTAAAAAACTAACAATTTCTACATAAAATGTTGTATACAAAAACAAATTTATTAGAAGATTTAGAGCAAATTTGTTAATTTATAGAATCAGATCAAATTACATAGGAAGTATGCGCAATATAATAGGAAGAGATAGATTAAAAGATTTAAACAAATCAATTATAATATCTCTTATAATCAATCCAAAGGGCATCTCATTTTGATATGGAGATCATTATCATATTACTAACAACATTATCGTCTTAATAATACAAAAAATTAGCTCAAACAAATGAAAATATAATTGAGAATATTGAAAAATACATACATGAAATAAGTGTGTGGAAACCCGATTGAAAAGAAGTATAACACAACGAAAGCTAAAACAATAGATCGAAAAAATGCAATAAAAAATAGGCGGATTATATTTAAGGTCTTCACAATTTGTATGATTTAATAAATTTAGTCAGCAAGATTTTTTAATATTGGCAAATATACCTTCAATGTTTATTGAAGGCAAAATTAATCCACAAACTTTGATTTTTTTTGCAAAATTGGTCCTCATATTTCTTAAATTTTGGCAAATATAATTCTCAAAATTTAATATATGTGCTAAAATTGATTATCAAATTTTGAGACTACCTTTGCTACAATAGAACTAAATTTGCCAAATTTGAGAAGCATTGTGAACCACTTTTATCAAAACACTCAATGTATGAGTATTACAAATATCAAATTAAATTTTATAAACCAAATTTGTTAAATTTACAAAATTTTGGAAATAAACATGCTATTTTCTCATAAAAATAAATAAGTCGAAGAAGGAAATAATAAAGAAAAGTAAATATTACTTATGTCAATATTTTCACCTCGTACAATATTGTATTCGCCCTTAATATCATATCTTTGATAGTCACTAAATTATTAAAGCAAAATAATTCTTTATTAGCTCTTTATTACTTTATAATACAAATCGTAACGACATTAACAATATTTCAAAATTATAAGATAATGTATTTGAAATTATTTAAATATTTCTGAAATTATGAAATCTGATCTTATTGTTAATGGAACTTGGAAGTAATATTCATCTCTTTTAGAAGGTGAACCAAAATATTTAAAATCCGCAATAATATTATTTTATATTATTAATTTTAATTTTTTTAATATATAATCACAAATAAACGGTTCATACACTAATATTTGAAAGTACAAAACCTACTTATCATTCCTCATCTTGGTAAGATTTTCATACATTTTACAACATAATTAGGACACATTTAAAACACACGTTTTTTATGTACAAACACTACCGGTTTTACGTTGGAAACCGATTTGATTATCGAATTTTAATATAAGAAGTCATAATTCGCCATATAGGTCATATTGATGGTGTTACGTTAATTTTCACTATGCTTCATCACATCGCTATTAAATTAATTTCTAAAAATAATAAAATTGTGAATGATAGAAATGAGTTTGACTCATATCGAAAAATTTACATTCGTATGTTATTATAATGTTTGAAAACAAAGGGTTCAACCAATTCTTTATTGAATGTAATAAATGTATCAAAACACTAGCTTAAACACAAATTAATTAATAATTTTTAAAATTCAAATACGAGCGGATAATTCACTATATCAATTTTATATATAATGGCCGATAAATTTATTCAAACTAAACCTGATAAATTCGTGGCATGATAAAATTCACGATTCAGACAACGTTATTTTTTAGAGAATATTGATAGATTGGTTATGAGTTTGTAAATTTTATCATTATAATAAGTATTGTGGTTAATTTACAAGTTTTTTGTAAGTTAATATTAAAATTTGATAAACTATAAATTAATCATTACCAAAATAATAAAAATAAAATCTCATAAAAATTTAATAAATTTTAGAACATTAAAATATCCTCAAATCTAAAATCAAGAAACATAGCTATATGTTGATAAGAATAAAATAACATAGCAATTTTCTAATTAATAATTTATTCGAGAATGGAAATAATTGATTTATCAAATTATTTATTTATTTTTTGGCTTTTAATTTTATATTCTATGTACATAACACGATTCAAGATTTGTTAGAGAATCGCAAATTAATGAGAATCGAATTCATATATTTCTATAAAAACTAACTTTTTTATAACATTCCTTCAAAAATAACATTATCATAAATTAAGTTTTAGTCCTCAAAAAGGGTAATATTAAAAACTAGCCACATTTATTATATGAAAATATTCTAATTATTCTATTGTAGGAACAAGAAGTTGAAGATGGACACAACTTAGATAATTATAATGGTTTGTGTGACAGTAGTTGTTGTTGTGATTCGTGTTGCTTGTTGGAAATAAACATCTTAATTATCTGCTTTTCTCTTTCGATATACAGATAACATGTGTTTTGTGGAGTATTAGAAGTATCGATATATATGTTTTCGAATAAGGATATCGAGTTTGAAGTACATTATATATATGTGACGTACATCTTTGAAAATGTGACCATATATGGTAAATTATATTTTTTTCGAGTATAATATAACGATAGTTAAGAAAGTAACTGGTTTTTTGGTACTCAAATGAAACGTGGTGTTATTCGGTGAGATCCACGAATTATGATTTTTTAACGAAAACAAATTTATTGTGTGTTCATCGTTTAACAATCATGATTTCATCGTTGGTGCTAAAATCAATTATTGTAGCATTGTGATTCAAATAATGAGTAATTTCTCATTACTTATAATATTTAGAATAAGATTATTCTTATTCATTTTTTATATATAATAATATATTAATATTTTTATATGAATCATGATTATGATAGTGTAAATTTACAATATATATTCAAGGACAAATGCACACATATATAGCGTATAAGTTGAAGAGATCACACAATAAAACATTTACAAAACAATTATTATGATACATATATCCTCTTATAATCCAACTCAAATTTCATTTCAAATCCAATATAAGACAATTAAATATTTCAATATAAACCAAATAAAACAATTGTGTGGGATTAGTATTTTTATGATTTATGAATAGTGAATTCCTTCATTAATTTTTAATGGATTCTTTTAATTTTTTTGAAATGAAATGGTATTTAATAGCGGTTTTTACGGTTTTTTTATTGGAACCAAGTAATGAAATATAAGCGAAATGATCGAAATTTCGATTTCAAAATTCAAAACATAAATTTACGAGTTAAGTTGATTCTGATTATATGAAACATTTTCCCCCACTTTTGCATGCTGATTAGGTTTCATTCATCTAAATTACAAATTATAACATATAATGATAATTTAAAATAAAACATTATTGTAAAATAAAAAAAACTAACATTTGTTTTGAGTTAAAAAACAATCAGACATTCT